>ML812724.1:239126-264579 GCA_009831015.1 Picea engelmannii
CATGCTTTAGTAGCAACTCTTTGTTCATAATGGGTCAGGAACGTGTGCATCCTACACACTTCCATTAGGTTATCAGAATGGTCACTATTCGGTTATTAGTCTTCTATTACTTACATGATTCTTATACATGGACAGGCCTTGCAGCCCATTGTCCAATCCCTCAACAATTATCAGGGTTGTGACTCTATTCCTCTGACAGAGACCTTATACAGTTCCTCCATCGGGAACTCCTTCAGCATGCAACTTCCTCGTTGCAGATCCACCACCACTGTGATGGCCTCAACCTTAAGTTAGCTTTTTAGTGGTCTACCAAATATTCCCTTAAGGAATATAAACATGAATCTTTGTTAACTTTCATCTATGATGTACTTAACCACTTTCCTAATCCTAAGCCTTCATGTAGCTACCATAGTTATATTTCATAGCCTACATACATTTCCATTTTTAAAAATTAGTCATCTCAGGATTTATTCACAGTCCCTCTCATTGTGATCTGCAAAGGCATAACAATTTTCCTCTTATCGTGACAACAAAGCATCCTTGCTCGTTTACTCTTTCATTTAATTGCACTGGATTTTTCCTGGGGATATGGAGTACATTCCCTTTAAGCTATCCTTCAAGACAGATCCTTCATGACTCTTCAGAATGGAGTCAACCATGCATCCATGGTATTCATTCGATTTTGGAAAGTGTAAGTCTTGCCTCATGTTTCACTCATCAAGGTCATCATGTTGGGCCTTTAGTATATTTATACTCTTACATCATACAGGTGCATTTCTTGCACGTTCAATATACCATTCATACCTTACTGGTATGATCATCATGCTTCTTAATAGGAAGCTCCTCGGTGCATTGAACTCATGCACTACTCATTATATTGGCATACACCCTCTCCTCATGCGACTACCGGCGGTGACCACGATCTAAATTTAAAAGGGCACTTCGCACTTCCCATAGATAAAACCTTGAATCTCTAGATCAACGACCCTCGTTGATTCCAATCTAATGGATATTATTCCTCCTGAGCTTATGAGTGAGGAGAGGTTATCAACCTTATCTTCCTCGTTGATTAATTAGGTCTAATGGTCACCAACGACTCTCCAACCGACGGTTGTGATGATGTCGCGATTTCGCATTTCACGACTTCAGGGCTTTTATTATGGAAAACCTTGAATCCTTCGATCTCCAGAATTGTGAAATTTTCTCTGGACGATCAATGGCCCAATTCGCTCCTTGATCAATGACTATGATCTTTTCACGAATTCCTCATTGCTTCTCCCGAGCCTTTTGGTCTTGCGAAGTTCCGGTATCTCCTCGCAACTAACCAATGTGCTGTTTCTCGAGATCGAATAACCCAAAACGTTTCGGTTCTTTCAGAATGGATCTTGACTCTAGATCCCATCCAATCTGCAAAATTCTTTTCTGAAGGATTTCTCTTATTATATCTTCTGAGATTTTTAAGTTACTTACAGGGCTAATCTCATAGTCCTAACTCATACGGGTGTTACCCTCTCCTTACGGAAACGTCTAACAAGGGTCACTCTTAGTAATTAGAAACAGTCTCAAAGGACTCCTCAAACAGGTTATCCTCATGGTCGATTTTAACCATTATAGGTCAGGTAAATATGACCCTACGTATTTTCACCAGTCCTCTCAATCATGAGGAATTGTATGCTCAAGGTTTAATCTCTTAATAATAAAGTGGTCATAACTTTCTAAGGATCCTACCCATCCTTACTAGATTTCCCAGATCATGAAGGGGTTCTTCCTTTGGGTATTAATCCTTACCTACCCAGCCATATTAATCACAAGAGACTCTACCTGCTTTAGTAGGTAGCCATCGTTACGCTAAAACAAAAAAACTCAGTTCATGTCCCTTGTCTGGCTTGTGCAGCTTCATAGCACAATTTATTCTACCTCTGTCATTCGCACTCAAATCTTATCCGTGATAAAGATCAATGCATCCCTACTCCTATAAGAGTAGTTGCCATTTTAACAGAAGGGTTATAGGAATTTCCAAGTTACAGTTTCATTATGCAGTCCTTCTCCTTAAAGAGAAACACATATAACAATATCTTCTAACACGACTCGTGCCTGAGCCCAAGCAGGCCAAGTGTTGTAACCATGCTCTGATACCACTTTTTAACATACCCACTACCTAAATTTAAATTTTTTCCGGTCCTCAGTTGGACTCGAACCCCTAAGTAACCATGGAGACCCAGCGTAAGCTGGCTCTTTCTCTCTCCTACACGATCTTCTGCACCTTGACCGCAGTCTTCCCTGATCTTAATTTCAGGTTATCGGGGTTTCGTCTTTCCCGTTGTCAAGAGCTCTTGTACTCTGCAATCCCCGATCACCAATGGGCTCCTTTTTGGCCTTAGCCCCTCCCTAGCTAGGCTCCTAGTCCACACGACCGTGCACACAAGACCGCAACCTTATAGCTTTCCTTTCGTCGGGGTTTCAGGATTTCTAATACCAAAGTGCATATGGACCTTGGATCCGCGATCCTCTGATTCCCGACGTGCTCCAACGTTCGTTAGTCCCCTGGGCTAGTATTTTGGGGTCCATACGACCTCCCTCTATATGACCGCCACCTTACCTCTCGTCGGAGTTTCAGGGTTTTCAATGCCAAAGTGCATATGTACACGGGATTCCCGATTCCTTGAATCCTGACTCTCCGGTTTGCTGACAGCTGGCCCCTCACGGTGGCACTATCCTCCTTTTCTGATGTGCTGACAGCTGGCCCCCACTCATCGGGGTTTCAGACTTTGCGATTCCATAATGTAGAGATTTCGTGTCCACGGAATCCCTGATATGCCGATCCCCGACTTTCCTCGGGTCTTTGACACGCGTCCTAAATGGATGGACGGTCCAGGTTAAGCCTCAGACTTCGCCAAACGCCGACCCAAAAATCACTTATCTGTGTGAGTCCCGATGGCCCAAACGCCGATGAATCCCGATGGTTGCCACCTGTCCCAATCAGATGGACGACTCTGATTGTATCGGGGGTTTTCACTATGGATTTCCCCGACCTTTCGCTCACAAATCTCCCGATTTGTCGACTCTCTTCAGATCTCTGCCAAGTGTCTCACCCTGATGGATGGTCCAGATCTGATCTCGCTATTTCGAGAGTTATAACGTCCTTATTCCCTTGACCTTAGGATCTCCGATATCCCGACTCTCTACGGATTTCTGACACCTGTCTCCCCAAACGGACGACTCAGATTTTACCGGAGTTTTCACTTCGGACTTCCCCGATCTCCTCTCCACAGAAATGTCGATATCTCGACTCCCGATAGTAAATCTCGATCTCCGCCACGTGTATCCTCAAATGGACGGTCCATATCTTCCCGACGTTTCGAGACTTGAAGTGTTTCGATTTTCTTGTTCTCGAAAATCCTGATATGCCAATGGCTGGAATCCCGATGGTAACCCTTGGGCAGTTCCTGTCCGATCCGACGGCTGACGAGTAATTGGACCAAGATCTAACGGTCTAGATTTGTTCTTCCTGCGCACATTCTAGAGACTAAACTCCGAGCATCTTAACCCTATCCAACGACCGACGAGATTTCTGAATGAGATCCAATGGTTGTTGATCTCCCCCTTCTATATGCTTAGCTTGGTACACCCCGGACGTAGAAACCAACGGTCCAGGTCTCCTTCTCCAGCCGATCTGACGGCTCAGGTCCGTTCCCCCAGCGCATTTCTTCCACTACTTCATGGATGTGGGAAGATCAACGATCCAAATGTTCTCATGGACCTTGGGGAACCTATGATCCTGATTTCCTCGCTATTCACGAAGATAGAGGGAAAATGGGCAATATGTGTAACGCTCTTACTACTTCTGTCAATATGACGGTCGTGAATGACCATGGGTCTTCCAACAAGATCTCATCCATCGATTCGTTACTTATTCCTACGCTGCTACTTCGAAATTTTAAGAGGGTCATTCCTCCTCGTGCAGGGTTATTAAGACTTGCGCGTTCAAGTCCTTTTTCTGGGTTCTTGGTGAACCTTTCTATGGAGGGAAAGTCTCTGTGATGAGATCTATTCCAGGGCATCCCTGGAGACGGGTAAGGGGAAACATCCTCCTGAGGATGGACTGGAAGTCTGACTTGATTCGACTCATGCATAATTAAATTCATTTATCAACATAAGCCATGCGTGGTTTTTCTGTTATAAGCATATATCTAACATTACTTATCAAAACATTGTACAGACATTCTTATGCTGTGATCATTCACAATTCCACAGTTCTATAAGCATATATGTCAATATATGAATTTCAAGAAGCAATATGTAAAACACTTATCAGAAATAACACCAGAAGTGGGTGCAACTGCTGAGAGGGGTGCTCGTTTCCACCCAACCGTAGGCTCAATGACTCCCAACGGATTTAACACTAGCCACCCCCGAGCTGAGACCACGATGCTCTGAGACTGCGTCTCTCTGTCTTCCAGTGACCAGGAGTGAAGGTTGCAATCCTTCCTCTCTGCTATCACTCACTTTGCGTAATGCCAAAGTTCCCCTCGCGTCTGCCCTCCCAATCACTTCGACCATACACCTTATCCTCTCGCGAGGTTGCGTGTGGCACGATTACCCTTGCCCTGATCAGGCCTGACGGCTCTACGGATGGGTGGTTCACCATCCCATCCCTCATCAAGCCATCAACCTACTAGCCTGCAAGGCATTAAATTCAGGGCCAGCGAGCCGCTTTTGGTTCTCCGGGCCAGTGGAGTCCAAATACGATATTTAATTCTCGGTGGAAGTTAGCGCCACCTTTCCAGGTGCCTTCCACCGCCATCGTGGTCTCTTTTTCTGCACATCCCCTCTCAACAGTCATGCGATATAAATTCATAATGTTATTTACATTCATCGACCTTCTTCATAAGGTCCATTCACATCATACATTCACATTTTCATCATGCTTTAGCATGGTAATTCCTGTATTAGGATTAATTACAAATTTGGGGGAAACATGGTGTTACAGCAGGATCCAACACAAAGTCCATGGAAAAAGGGAAAGCCATGATACTAACCCAAAAAATAAAAACAACAACATGTTCCTTATGCATGTTGCTACCATATTCACATAAGCGCAACTTTGACAACAATGGATGCAATAAAAAATGTGATTATTTTTATTTAAACGTATTCATAGCCACTCTGAAAGATGAAAGGGAAAATAAACAAGGATTACCTTCTTCATATCCTAGATTGATCAATGAGCTATAGTGGCAACAATAGGAGAAAATCTTCCACTAAGCCCAAACTTAAATCTCAAAGATCCATGGAGTCAATCTCTAAAGGTAATAATTTGAGATAAATTAAAATGGAAACTAAAAAATGATATTTCCACATGAAGGATCAAATGTCAAGCCATTCATCTTTCAATTTTAATGTATATTGTGGTTTTAATCATATTGTTTTTATTAAAAAAACATTAACATCTCAATTATTTTATATTTAGTTCCTTTTATATTAAATATAATATAATAGTGTACAAATAATTTTTGAATATGATTAAATTTTGGTTTAAAAAAATGTGTAATTCCATTGGTCATTATGATAATAGAAAGATGAGGGTTTCTCATAGGTAAGTTCAAAAAAGAATAAAAGAAAATCCATGAGCTTACCATTGTAAATATTGTTTATTCATTCACACATAAATGCCACAAATTTCAATTGGTATAAACCTTATAAAATGATCCTAAAATCAAAGGAACTTTTCAAAACATTATAAAACTTAAGATTGAGAAAATAAATGACCATTGTGTGCTTCATTACGGTTCTCCAATGGTGGCTTGGCTTCTTGTTCTATCTATTCCATGTCCATTTTCCCAAGATCTTGATGCATTGATTTTTCCTCTTGTCCTTCATCTAGAACTAAATCAATTGAGATATTTTGAAATGGAACTATTGATCATGAAATTTTATCCAAACTTGTTATCATTTCCTAAAACACTCACTTTGTCTCTAACTTCTTTATTTGACGTTTTTGTTGTGTTACCAAATCAAGAATTTATGCATACTCATGATTATGAGTTTCCTCCGAAGAAAACATTCTTGTGGTTGCAATGAAGATGAATGCCTAATTATCAAACAAAAGATGCTCATTCCTCCTTAAGATACAACAAATGACCATAATTTCACAAATAGGGCAATGTCTAGGATGATTATAACTTTCAATTTTCCCTAATTATGGTTCATTAAATTCATATTGAAGAATTTCCAACTCTCTCCAAGCTGTCATGAACTGCCCCACACTACTCACCATTTCATTCTTATAAACTCAAATTCCAATGAATGCTTTTGAACCCCTACAAACACAAGTAGATACCTCTAAAAACTTGCAAACACATATGAAGACCTTTGTTTCTTTACAAACATAGAAGGGTATCTCTAAATTCACAAATAATTGTCACCAACTTACCTCAAAAACCTTACAAACCCCAATCAAAACCTTCTTTAAGTTGTCAAGTCTATCCCATGGACCTTGTGGAGGGAGAAACATTGCATAATTCAAGGCATAATTCGAACCAAGGGATGGAACAACTAGGCTTGCTTCTAAATTTACCCCACACGTGTCCATCGTCGAAATATGAAATGACATATGACATTACACCATTATCAAATTTGGAGTGTGGGAGTTTACCAAAGAGTTAATACACCTTATGTCTAG
The DNA here is from genome assembly GCA_009831015.1 of Picea engelmannii. Classification (NCBI taxonomy): domain Eukaryota; kingdom Viridiplantae; phylum Streptophyta; class Pinopsida; order Pinales; family Pinaceae; genus Picea; species Picea engelmannii. The sequence continues at coordinate 245,809 of ML812724.1, forward strand.
TCCTTCCATATTAAATTTGTGATGCCACTTAGCAATGAGTGTTCGATGCATAAAAAACTTTGGGTTATACATTGTAACTATAATTAAAGGATAAATGATGTAGTTATCCCACATTTTATCCTTAGTTTCCTAGCCTCCATGTCAGAAGCTTCAATAACTAACTTGTTTGCTTGGTTATTTCTATCCCTTAGGACATGGGTAAACTCAATCCTATCAAATTTCCATACCTCTGATTGGATTCTAGATATTAGCCTTGATAATTTACATTCAAATAGAGTGGAGAGGATCCACATATACTTTATGAAGATTGTAGAACATCCAATGACTACCAAGTTCCTAATCTGCCTTGAATCAAGGAGCTTCAATTCTTGGTAAAGAGCAAGTGCTCCTACTTGATTATTTGTTGCTTCTCCTAATCCCCATTCAAAGATAAATACTTTATGTCCACCATGATATATTACAATCCCCCCCAACACACACCTACCACCCCTATAATAGTGTACAAATATTAATTAGTGAACCTTTGCTAATATCTTAGTTGGTTTACCAATGTTGTTATGCACAAGTGTTGGTAGATGGAAAGTCTTAACCAATGTTTATGTTTAGGATTCAACATGAAATTTGTTTGGGGTTGAGTTTGTTTGTTATGCTTAGAGGTTAACATTGATGGCAAATGTTGTTTTTAATGTTGGTATTGTGCTTTTAAATGACCACTAACATGATAGATACTACATAAATGTAGGGAGGTGAGGAGTCAATGGTCCTGAATCAAACATCGAATGGATTTGCATGCCATGCTCACCTATTCTACCATGTTCCCTTGTTTATCAATGTCTATTATCTATGGAGGTCGCTTGGGGGATTTGACACATTGAATTGAAAATCTACTACAAGACATCGAATTGACAATCCACTTAAAGACATTCACTCATTTTCATTGAGGTTGTTGATGTTGGTAAGCTGGTTTTAATTTAAGTCAACATAAGTGGTTGTCATTGATGTCAACATATGTGATGGGTGAATTTAAAGAAGTCTACAATAATCCCTATAGGTGTGGTCTTGAAGCCCGAAGTTGTTTGAGGAATAAGGACATGAAGGACAATTTAAATGCATGTAACACCCTCATTTATGGATAGTCCTTGTCGTGACGTTTCCAATGGTTGGTGGTACATCACGTGGTTCCTCATGATTGAGTAGTTATGCCCTCATGAAGTTGGAATCCCTAAAGAATGGTTGAGAATCCCCTAAATAGTTACAAGTCATTAATTAAAGGGTAAAGTGGTTGTAACAAGAAGTCCTAAAGTGAAGAAGAGAAGTTACATTGAAACCGTGTAAATACACTTCAATAAGCCTCTCATAAGTACATTCACATACACAAGTCTATTGAATATATTCTAAGTGAATAAGTGACATGGTTTATCTTTTCATAGAATATCTAAGGTAGGGAAAGTTTGAAGGAGTGAAGTGTATGAATGTGACTGAACTATCTTTCTGAGGTTATCCGCAGGTCACAACTTAGCAAGGCGCGGACATCCACAGGTCACAACTTAGCAAGGCATGCATATATGAGGGTCACAGTGCAACAAAGCACGAATAGATAATATGTGGGTTGAAAGTGGGAAAGGTGCAGATGTACGTGGGTCATAGAAGAGTAAAGAGTGGATATCTGCGGGTTGATAGTGTACAATTCGCGGATCTGTGATTTTTTTTTGAGGAGGATGTTATTACCACGTTAATGAGGTTGAGGATGAGATACATGTATGTAATCTTATGTATCAGGTCTGCTACAAGAATAAAGGTATGTTTTACATGTGTTTTGAGGGTTGTTTCTTGGTACATGATTGAGGTATGGTTTGGAGATTCGAGCATATGCTTTGAGGTACACCTTGGTGATTTTATGGTACATTGATTAGAGCATATCTTGGCTATCTTGGTATATGGTTTGGTATATGTCATGATGATGTTATCACATGCTTGAGGCACTTCATTGATGATATATTATGGTACATAGTGTATGACATGATTGACACATATCATGAGTGATATGTTATATGGATGAGGCACATCTCATTGTACATGGTATGGTACATGTTTTGGTAGATGGTTGATGTACATAGTATGGTATAGGTTCTGGTACATGGTTGATTTACATGGTATGGTATAGGTTCTGGTACATGGTTGATGTACATGGTATGGTGATGGTTTTGGTACCCATGTGAGTGGATCTGGTTATAGTTATATGATGATGGTATATCAGTGACAATGACAGTGATGGTGACGGGGACTGTGACAGGTTGGATGATTGGTTGATCATCAATTTTAGGTTGATGTGACAGTGACAGTTATAGGTTGATGTATTAGTGGAAGTGATAGGTTGAATCTACACTCATATTTCAGGGTGACATGATGGGGCAAAGAAAGGGGGTTGTATCCTTCATCCGGTTGGTGCCAGAGAACTCAAGGATTTTGAGCTTCCTTCAAGATGGAGCCTATAAATCAGGGGGTTGTAGCCTCCTTCTGGTTGGAGCCAAAGAATATAGGGAGTTGGAGTGTCCTTCAGGTTGGACCCTATAAATAGGGGGTTGGAGCCTCCTTCCAGTTGTACTTGGAGAATTCAGGGATTTGTAGCTTCCTTCAGGATGGATCCTGTAAATAGGGGATCAGAGCCTCCTTCCAGTTGGTGATGGAGAATTGGAAAGTTGGTGCTTCCTATGAATGTATTCTTTATATATATAAGAAATCATTCCATGGTTTTCTCTTGTTTGGGTTTCCATGTAAATTTTGGTGTACTGTGTATCTATGGTTGTTTATTATGCACTACTGAACGATAATGTTTATGATGCGATGATATACTGAATGCATAAGTGATGAACTATTGAATACTGCTGATAAAGTTGAAGTTTATATATATTGTGATTGAAAGTGGTAAAAAGTGCTCATACTGATTCACCCCCCTTCTCAGCATTTCAATAGTTGAAGACCCTCTGCTGAGGTTGTTGAAGACATTCACTTACACTAGTCATAAGATACAAATTTTGAACTCTTCATCCCTACTCAAAGGTTTGAAAGTGAATCATATGTAACCATTATAAGAAGAATGCTTCTAACATATATCATTTGCACACTTGGAACATTAGTCAAATGGAAAACAAATATGACAATATCCCGTGCCCTTGTAATGTAATATGCCATGAATACTTCTTCTCCAAATGTCACAAAAACCTCATCCTGTAGATTGAAAACTAGAACCATATTGCTTCATGTGTGGTGTATGGATTTATTTCTTTTGTTTAAATAGTGAGGCTTTTGCACTACACCAATATTGGTTTCCTTCACTATTTAAGTGGTTTCATAACCTATAGCTATGATTCACAACTATGATCCATGTTGTTGCATAAGAAATCTATCAATGCCACAAAGTAAAACACAGTCAATATCATGTATAGGATAAAAAGGGTGGAGAATTTGTTTTATCAATTCTCTCATGCTTTTGGAATGAATTCTCAAGAAAATATCCTCTTCATATTTTTTTTGGTACATTACCAAGTCCATGTTCCCTACACTTAAAAATTGAAATTATAACCAACTGTAACCTTATATAGTAAACAATTTCTCATACTCAGGGGTGGTGGGTGTAGGGTGGATCCTTTTTCTTATCTTGGAGGAAATCAAGAAAATGACTTTTCCTGAGGATTAGGAGTTGCCTCTAACAATGAAACATAAGCTCTGGTGGTGTACCAAGGGTTACATCTAGAAAGATTAAATGGAGTCAAGAAAATCATGGTAGTTGGAGATTCATCCATCATTATTTGTACCCCTCATCCATGTTCTATCCCTAGAAACGGTTTTCAAAGATTAACCATTGAATTTAGGGTGTAACATAGAAAACCACCTCTATACTCCCGTTGAGATGGCGGGTGCTCCAAAAACAACCTTATTACATAATGCATACATTCTATTGCAAAATTAAAACAATTATAAGAAAACACTTCAATTCCTGAAACTCTAATATGAATGTAAGTAATCTAATGTAATTCATCTCACATAAGATAAATTAAATTCATCTAAGTAGAATAAAATAAAAAAATAGCAAGTAATTCATACATAAGTAGAAAAAATAATATTTGCAAACTCATAAACACCCAAGGCATACTTATTTTTCAAATAATTAATCACCAATTGGTTGAAAACACGAGACACTCCACCCAACCTTAGGCTCTCTATAACACATGTTCTCTTTACCACAAATGCGACCCCCAAGCTGGGGTTATGAATCCATAGGGATGAAATCCTATTAGTTGGCTCTAATTTCTCCCACTTAGCCCAATTCCCAAATTTGCAAGGAATTTTCTCACCACAACAATCCCATTCAATCAAATCCTCTTCCCCCTCAACCTGCACAACACCAAGAATGGGATCCCCTTCTATGATAAATAATCCATTAGGTATTCCACTTCCCTCTAGTTCTCTAGCATGGGCTAGTCAAGGAATATCTACTACAGGAAACTAGGGAATTTCAATTGTAAATTAATCCCCTATTTATCTCAGCAACATCCATAAATTCAATCACAGTTCTTCAAAATTTTAGTGTAGCTATCCCAAGAAACAATCTATGGAAGCATAAGTGCAAGGGAGAAAAATCAAGTGAACAATGAACCGAGAAGAATGAAAGGGGACCTTTGCATGTCCAAAAGGCATCGATTATATTTCATGGTAATAAGAGACCACATGCCTTCATGAGAATCCCACGTATCTCCCTTTTAGGCAACTAATCTCAAGGTAGGTGAATGATTTAATACTCATAAAGAAAAGGTTAAAAGGCTCAGGATAAAAGTGGCAACAATACAATAACAATATTTCCTCTTGGCCCCATAAGTCCCCTTTCTTCCCCTCTTGTGGACTCATAGACCCCTTTTGTTTCCTTATTCATTTGCAACCATTAGTGTATCTATATTATACTTCAATGTACATATTTACAATGTCAATGATCATTCTTACTTAGAACACATATGTCTATCTTGTAGCCATTTCATTTATTACATATACATTCATAATTTGGGGGTCTCAACTGAAGTACTACATTACTCCCCTTGGAATAACATTGTCCTCAATGTTATTTTCTTTTGAACAATGAGATCCATGCCTTCATTCTTTAGTTGCACCTACAATGCCATCATCTTCCTTGCAAACTTGCATAGTTGTCAACTATATTAGTAAGAATGCATTTGCATTTTCTTTTCACTACAATGTGTAACCTCTTATATCAACCATCAAGAGAAACATGAATGTTATAACCATTCTATGCAACAATTATCCCATTCATGAGACTTTTCAATTTCATAATGTAAGCATGTATATTCATAATACAAGATTAAGTATGCAACTCTAGCCCAATACTTATTTGTATGAATATTTCTTTGCTCTACATGGCCACCATGAGTGAGAGTTCAACATACTATCTTTCCTGACACTCCATCCTTGAACCCAAGAGACATGTAGTATGAATCTCTCGCAAAATTTTCACTCAAGTTACCTCTTCCTTGCAATCACTTACCCTTCCAGGCTCAAGCATCTCCTTCTCTACTAAATAGTCCATTGAACAATCCATATTGCTAAGGCTTTCACATGTAATAAGAGCACCGACTTATATAATCTTACTATCAAGCATCCCACTAGATATGTCTAATCAATCGCTAACTTATGGAAATCAAGGTCATAGGGTCCCAGTGTCACCACAATAGCCATCTCCATGAGCTTTCCATATTACAACAATCATCATTTTCTATTACTAGGTAGATCCACCATCCACCTATATCACAAACATACAAATATTATGAGTCATCTCTTTATCTTTCAATCAAATTTAGAAATAGTTATTATAGCAATCAAATTCCAAATAATATGGGAAGTTCCACATAATACTTAGCTTTAGATAGTGTAGGCAATAGTCCTTGTTTTTATTATGGCTTACTTTAATGTCCATATCCAAGAAATATTTTCCCATGACTTCGTTCTCTCGACAAAGATTTCATGTAGTCAAACACAACATGGATACTTATGTATACAATTCTTCCATTGCCACATCCACAACATCCCATGAAATGATCTTAGAATTGTAAGACACCAATAATTCCATCACTTTAGCTATTAACATATTAACTACAATGAAATACAACACAAACATCCATTCACACAATGCAATTAGACATATGTGCCAATGTACATGTATGTATAACCAAAACTTGCATACTCCAACTATATTTTATTATTAGTCATAATATTAGTGTTTGTTTGTTTTGTGAGGTACCTCCCTCCCCCTCCAACTATGTTTATTGTCATTATCATTATTGTTGTTGCTATTATTATGTTAATTAATTAATCAATTATTTTATTTATTTGTTTAATTTTATTTCCCATTATGCACCCTTACATCCCACTTAATACCACATTCTTATGTTATGTATTACACCACGATGACCTATAAGGTTTATCTAGTGTCTTGACATATCATCCAACCACCTCCCCAATACTTGTTCAATCATCTGAACACTTTCATCTTCAACCCAAATACAACACTAGGGATACACTCCCTTAGTGCTCTTTAGTGTTAGCAAGAAGGTTGTAGTCCATAACATTGACACAAATAAGGATACCATTGGACACTTGTGTAGTTCTATATATTTTTCGAATCCAACAACACTATGGCCTCACACATGGTTAGCTCACATGGAAATCACTTTGAAAATAGGATCATAAGTCACGACTTGCCTTGGTTATTACCTCATAACCAACACAACATGACATGCCATTCTATTTAATATGAATACATCATAGATTTTTAAACAATCTTTATATGCCCAAGGCTTCTTACCTTTTCCATACCCCACCTAGGTATCATTCACATAAATGAATTAAATTAACACAAGCATGTAAACTTATGATATCAAATCATGATTGGAGGAATTATTATCTAAATTCCCTTTAGCACATATGCAATAAAATCATAACTAAATCCATACCTACATGGCTTCCATCAACATCTCTAGTGTTACACGATTAGTTGGTGTCTTGTGGGAGCTTACATAATCCTTTCAACAACCTCTAGATCAACACTTTTTTGTTCTTATCCTTTCTTCACAAGGTAGATTGTCATAAGAAATAATCTCATCGACATCCTCCACCATGCTCTCAACCATTTCTAATTACACAACCATCGTCAGTCACATTCAACCATTACACATATGTAACACCATACTACTCTTTGTCAATATGCAACATCACATGTATGCACAAGCATATCTATATGAAATCTACCACATATTATCTATCAACATGCCCACTAGTGCATATGCATTCCAACAATGTTATTCTCTTTCATTTTCCAGTATTCCCATGCCTTAAAACTATCTACATATATAATTTTTCTCAATTTCAATAAACATAATTAGAACAACAAGAGAAGAGTTGAGGAATTCCCCCTTCCAATTCTCTTGCATAACATTAATTCCAAAGCACAGTTGATCCATTTCATGGATTTTCTACAGATAATTAGTTGTGATTTTCTCACCAAGTAGCAATTCACTACATGTATACATGATTATATTTGCTACTTTAAAAAACATACAATTATACTCTATAAAAAAAAAAAAATTTAAGCTGAGAAAATCTCCCTCATTATTATGTATACCTTGTTGGCCATATTCACCATTTGTTGCTATAGTAAATTTCTTTGCTTCTCGTAGCCTACTTTGTCCTTTTATAGCTTCGTTTGTTGCCTTGGGTTGCCCTTAAATCCCATCTAATTATGACAACAATCTTTGGTTTTGTTTTGAACTACCTTTGCATTATGTCTGTCTTTCTAAATTTATGTTGCATTTTTCTTGTTCACCTTCAACAAAGCCTAACTTGGCCATTTTTCATTTCCAACCCATGCTACTATTACAAGCTTCATTAACTGCTTCCTTTCATTGGTCAATCCTGCCTCAAGTTTAATTTTGTTTACCAGAATTTCCAACACCCATAATGTTACAATTTATGTCATTCTAGCTTTATATTAACTCCTTTCAATCTCATTATATTTTGCAACCAATACCAAGCTTAAATAAACTCCTCACTTCACATGCCTTTTTAATACTTCTCATCTAGATGTAGTTGAAATCCTTCCATCCTGCTTTGATTTTCTACCCATTTATTTATTTAGAATGTACTAAACATTCTCTATCTTCATCATCTCCTTCCAACAATTCTCACTTACTACTAGAATCATTTCCTCAACATTGCAATATCTTCCAAAAAAATACTAAATTTGGGTGCAAAATCCAACATTATTTTCAACCAATGATGGCAAAAATGGTTTATCTTGTTACAATTTTTTTGAGATTATTGAAAAATACATTTTTTTTTTTACTTTTTACCATCGAATTTCGTTGAAATTTCAATGATACTTTCTTATCTTTGGAATTCTGATGACCTTGTCCATGGGTCCATTTGGATGTTGCTAGTTTGCTGACATAGTCAATAAAATTGAATTTGTTAAAGTTGACTATGTCAATCTAAATCATCAAAATTCCAACTTACATATAAAATCTATTTAAACCCAAATACATAAGGTGACAATTATGTGATACTTTCAATGCCCTTAATATATATTTTTTCAGACTTTTTACAACTATAACAACATTTTTCTATATACTTTTGACATCGATTTCCCCCCTACAAAGTTTGGATTCTCTAAATAATCGAAATTGTCTTCAGGTAAACAATTTGAAAACACAATTTGAATTCTATATTTGTGGAATTCTTTGAATATATTTTTATATTGTACTAATATTGCTTAAGTGGATGTTGTTATAATAGTTAACAATTCCAATATCAAAAGAGGAACATCTAAGGACTATTCTAGGTTAAAGGAGCAATATGGTGACAATAAATGTTTTTCGTAGTTGCACTTTTCAAATTTTGAATTCCATATTTGTGGAATTCTTTGAATATATTTTTATATTGTACTAATATTACTTTAGTGGATGTTGTAATAATTAATAATGTCAATATCAAAATAGGAAAATCCAAGGACTATTGCTAGGTTAAATGAGCAATATGGTGACAATAAATGTTTTTTCCCTTGCACAAAGTGTAATGGATTGCAAAGGAGACGAATTTTGAAGTCATAAACAAAACAAATTGTAGGGATTATGGGCACTTTGAAGGGGGGCACACATTTCATCCATTGGTAAGTTACTCATTACATGTTTAATTTTATTATCGTCATAAAGCTTTATCATTTTAATATTTGATATAAATACTAAAAATATTTTATTGTTTGTAATTACAAAGACAAAACATCCCAAGCTTGAATTGCAACCCCATAACATGCCAAATTGCAATAGAAATAGTGGTGAACAAGGTGATATAAATAATGGAGCAAATGGATATCATGAAGTAAATCCTATGGAAGAAAATGATGATATCGATATACTTGAGAGTGTATGGATAAATAAATTGATCCACAACACCTTTGCTCTGATGGATGATGACTTTGATGATGTTGATCCAAGTGGAAATCAGTGGCCACCTACCTCTTTCATTGACTCAACTCGGTTCTCCATCTTGGTAGTATTGTTATGATTTTATGGGTCTTAAACTTTTAGGGCCATTTTGAGGCCCTAAATGATGTTTTTATACAAGTGATGAGGGTCTAGATTTACCTCTAGCAAAGCTAGGCCATGTTTTTTTTATTGTTTTCTTTAGTTAGAGATTTCTAACGATCTACTATGCATGCCAAACGAAGAATGTATGTGAAATTTACGCTCCTGAAAAGTTGATGTAGAAGCTAACACCCAAAAATACCTTTTGGCATTTCAAAACGCCTTTTGGCACTTCACCTCCTAGTTTTAGGGTCTTGGACCTTTAGGGTTCTTGATTTATGTTAAAAGGACATCATTTTAGCTTCTTGCATTATCTTTTGTGAATGAGCATAGCCGACATCTCTCTTTGGAGATAAGCTACCAACATTCTAGCCAGTTTGTGCTCTACAATATTCCACTATTTGATTCATTAATATAAGCTGGGTTTTAATTGTATTATTGTGTTCTCTACTATATTCTTGTGTGTGTTTCATTCTATTCCCTATACAGTCTAGTTCAAAAGTTGATGGTGTACCTCTTATTGATAAGGCACACAAACCCTTATATGAAGGCTCAAGGACACATATTCTCTCTACTCTTTTATTGGTGGTGCACTTGAAAATATTGAACAATTTGTCAAATGCCTATCTCACACAAATCCTAAGGTATGTAATATAATTCTTCATACATGAATACTGTTTTTTTTCTTTATGTTTTTAGCATTAATTTTGTAAAGGATGCAATAATGATAAATATTTATTCAATATTTTTTTTGAATGTTGTAGATTGTTAGGTGATTTTCTCCTACCACCATCAAATAATTTCTCTCGCACATACTAGGAATCGTCTCTCATTATGAAATATATAGGAATGAATTAGCAAGCCATTGATGCATGTACCATGACCATATTATATATTATGGACAACATGTAACAAAGTTAGAATTCCCTCAATGTGGAATTAGTAGATATTGAATCAATCAAGTAACAAATAAGGTGCCCCACAAGGTTCTTCATCATATTCCCATAATTCCACATTTCCAATGACTGTCCGAGTGCAAAAACATAACACAATTTATGGATTACCATGCATTGAGAAGAAGGAAAGATGGTGTTATGCAAATTCCTATAGATGGTATTGCATTTAGGGACATTGAGGAAATATGGTCAATTTTTAAAGAAGAACCTCGTAAAGTTAGAATTTCATTGGTAACAGATGGTGTCAATCCATTTGGAGAGCTTAGGTCCATTTAATCAGTGTGACCTAGTTTTTTTATAAACAATATCCTTCCTCCTTGGATTCCAATAAAGAGGGAGCACACAATGTTGGCAATAATTATTCTAGGTATTTATTTACAATAATGTTTACAAGTACATAACATTTCATTCATTTAGTTGTTTGTTACCTATTAATTTATTATATGTTCAAGGTAATTAAAATGTGTATTTTCAAATAATTAAGTAGGTACCAAGTTAAAGATATGGATGTATTTATTAAGCCTCTTATTGATGAAATTCTAAAATTATGGGTTGGCATCACTATGTATGATATCTCCAAACTAGTAGGGTGAAAACAATTTCAATTACATGGAATACTCATATGGACAATTCATGATGCCATAGAGTTAACACCTTTATGTGGTGAGTAGAGTATTTCACTCTAACAATATATAATTTTATCAATTATTCATGCATTTTTTGAATAATTGCTTCATATATTGGTATTAACATAATTTCACATCTTGCAGGTCTTCAAACAAAGGGTAAATTTGCATGTCCAATATGTGGTCTGAAATATCTCAATGTTCAATTTTTTTAGGAAATGAGGTGTTTGATAAGTACATGCATTTCCTCTGTAAGAACCATCGATATCGAACTATCGAGAAATATCTCTTTAATGGGAAAAAAGAGACTTGAAAAAATCCACTATTGACAACTCAACTATGGGAATTGGAATATAATAAGAATCATCAATGTAAGCACTTGGTATCCATATCATATGTATGCCCCTCTCTCTCTCTCTCTCTCTCTCTCTCTCTCTATATATATATATATATATATATATATATATATATATATATATATAGTTTTTAAAAAGGTCATCAACACATTAATGAGCTTCCACAAGGAATGAAAAGATACTCCATGCAATTCAATAGGTTTCCCTACAATGAAAACCTACAATAAACACATTTGTTTGATACTATGCATATCATGAATAATGTTACATACACATTATGGATAATCTTATATGGAAGGAGTAACAAAGATAAAATTGCCAAAGTTTGTAGGGTCATTCATCAAGCCAATAATGTAATGTGAAATTTGATTCATCATTCTAGTGACGGACAACTAAAAAACATTCCATGATGTTATCACGAGAAAAATGCCCTACTCAACATTAGGGGTTCTCCCCGATGTAAAGTCTCAATTAGACTTAACACCTTAGACTTAACACCATTTGGAATATGGAACCCACCTAGATTCTATATATTTTGGTTAGAATTTTAGGAACAAGAAGATGTTTAGGAAAAGGTAGAAACACACACACACACACACACACACACACACACATATATATATATATATATATATATATATATATATATATACAATTTAACCTTCGTACAAAAAATATACAATCTTACAGTGATCTCAACAACAACATAAACACAAGAAAGATTTCTCAACATACACAGTACTAGACACCAATGCTCCTCCTCCAAAATTGGCCCTGAAGGTTTCTTCTCATTAAAATATTATAAAACAATTTACAAAGTATCAACAATCAGAAGCCCTTTACACAACTAGTTCATTCTATTTTATAACTTTTCAATTCATAACTATCTTATGACATCTTGACTTCCTTTCTTGGCAGTTATGAAATTTTCAAGTTCTTTTCTTTATCCATTTTCTTTTCCTCTTAAAAGAATATTATAAATCAATGCCTTTTACTATGGTCATAGTTGACCATGTGCTTTATCATCTAAGTAAGTTGACCATACCTCATGTTAATAATATGTTCCTATGATGTGCCTAAACATTAATTGTTCAAAGTCAACTTTACTTGACACTAATTCCTTAGGCATGGGGCCTGTTAACACTGAGTACATTGTTTTGGCTGAGGAAACAAACTACAAATGTAACCAAAAACCTCTTTAGAGTTGGGTACTAGCCTACTCAGTTCAGAGAGGGGTCTCTCTTGTCACTTAGTCTCTGATAGATGGTTTTTCTTGATAAAACAATGGCTATGTTTTAAAATTTTGAGTGGATTTAATAAAGTTTTGTTGGCAAGGAGGAGAAGGATGCTTTCCGGGCTATGGAGTCAAATCTTGAAAACGAATGAAACTAATTTCTCGTAGATAGAACCTCTCAGAGGAACAAAGGCTAAATTAGGTGAATGAAACCTCCAGTTTTGAATTTGTTGTAGGGGGTGAAAGAGGAAAAAGGAAACACATAACGGAATCATAGCACCATATAGATGAATTCTGACCTAGTTAGGAATAAGGACAAAGTTTAAATTCTTTGAGTCTAGAGCACCATTTAGATGAATTCTACACTCTTAAATATCAATTTAAACAGAGGAAAAAATGAGATGCAAGTAGGGACACAAGAGATACATACAAAGATAAGAAACACACTGTCAGCTCATCACCATTAGAAGTTTTTTCATGAAGGTTCAGGACTTCTGCATTTTCATTTCATTCAAATTCAAAAATTTACAATGAAGATAAAAAATACTATAGTTCTGCCAACTCGCCCCTCTTACATCAAAATGATCAAATATATAGAATCCTATTTTCTAAACTAAGCTACTAGGAGTCGAACTCCAGCTGACTACGATAGTGGATCTGGTTACATTACAAGAGAACAACTCCAAACTGACTTTACTAAAAATAGTAAGTTTGTTTTGACCATATTTAATGCAAAACAAAACGTATCTTATACAATCAAATATCTGAGAAAAATTTGATTATGATGTGTGGATGAGTCATCAGGTGCATCAGAATACCTCTTCGAGACAATTGGTGCGCTGCTAGGTATCCCTATCACCTTTACGTAGAAGACTGGAGCCAGCGCTACACAAATGCTACCTACAATGTTTGCGTAACGCGCTTGGTTTTCTTGAAACTTGTGCAGATCCAAGTGGCAGCTACCGATTTGAAACCTGATTTGGCCTCCAATGTGGTACATCAATCATTTTATACCTTCCTTTTCAATCATATGTGTCTACAACATTTGCGTAGCGCGGGCTCGCTACGCAAGTGCTGTGTACGACTGTTTATCATCAAAACTGCAACCAAGTTCAAGAGGTTTCCTCATACTGTCATATTTGTTTGAATCAAAGGCACAAGGATTTCAAAAAAATATGTTTCTTATAATAATATGTTAAGCCTTGCTATTTTTCATCCTCCTTTAATCACCATTTAGGTTGCAGCTATAATGGCCTTTTTCCCAAAAATGCAAAATTGTGAGTTTCCTCAATCATATCTCGGCTACTTCTACAAGTAGTTCTAGTCTTCTTCTGGATTCATCATTCAATTGAAACCTTTGTTTAAGATGCCTTCTTTCCTTCCTTACTGTTAAGATTTGTACCTTCAAATTTCCCACTTGTCTGAACATGGCTGCATTTCTCTTCAATTTTGACCGGGCATTGGAAAGGGCTGCACATGCATTTTCTTTGGCTGGTTTGCATTCTTTAAAGTGTTTCATGGCTCTATCCTATGATATCCTCTTTTATTCCCTGAGTTTGATGATTTGATCTTGAGCTTCTCTTATCTTCTTATTCAACCATCTTATGCTTTTTTCTCCTTCTATGGGTGAAGTAGGGGTTTTTTCGCTTGCTGCAAGCTTGTCCTGTGTCTCTGAACTCTTCTTCCTAGCTGAGGATATTGTTAGAGGAGCTGTTAGCATGGCCAGAACTGTGGTCTCAGGGCTATGCATGACCTCCTCACCCTTTGACATTTCTTGCATGGGGTCTATCTTGTTCTGTGGTGTTTGTTCCTCATAACCTCTTTAATCTAGCTTCCTCTTCAACTCTCCACTCTCTTGATAAAATTGAGCAATCACATGTTGAGCCTCTTTGAGATTTTGTTTCATTTCCCTAAATTATGAGTCTTTATTTCCTGCTTTGTTTTGGCCTTCATCCATCTCCTGAGTTGCAACCTCAACATATTTTGTATGCACTTTGGGTGTAGGAATTCTTCTAGATGTTGACCTTGTGGTTGGCCTTCTAGGTGTCTGGGTCTCTTTTTGTTCATCAATAAACACTAGCTTCCTAGCCTTTTTTGGAACTGGATGTCTTGGAGGAGATCCTTCAACTTCCTTTCCTTTTCCTTTCTCTGCAACACTTTCTCCTTTTTGTCCTGAGCTTCTAGGAGACAATCTTTCAACAGACAATGGGGTATCTCTTTTGGGGTCCATGGGAATATTGGATGAGGACAAGAAATAATCCCATTCCCTGTTTAACTTTGTGAGTTCATCAACAACCAGTAGCTTCACTAAGGAAAAGTGGAACAAGCTACTCTTAAGTTGGTCATGCCTAGATTGGACCTTTTCTGCCATCTTTCCTAAGCTTCTATACATGTAAAAAGGTAAGTTGAGAGGGTTTTTTCCTGTGAAGTGCACGAGGAGTCTCACATGGTACTGGTATACCCTATCAAACCTACCCTCACAAGTAAAATATCTTTGTATGACCCTCAACAACTTATCATAGGGATCTAGCTCATACTCCCTAGGAATGGTGGCTCCTATCTTCTGATTTCTATATTTAGGCTTGAGGAAATCAATGTAAAACACAAAATCCAAAGGCATACCTTTAAACCATCTTTACCCTAGTGTTGGGATATCTGTAGCAACAACTATTTTCACCTCTAAAATTGGGAATATGACCCCATAAGATGTTCTCTGGACACCATTATGGTTGAGGGAAAACTCTTTTGTCAACTTTTGGTTATATCATTGAATTTTCTCACAAAATCGAATGCACCCAGCCTGCTCAAAAGAAACTCTGAATGTAGGGTCCGAGTTCACCAAATTGAGGCTCTGTGTCTCATACCTTAACAAATTTCCTCCTATGTGATTCTTCTTCTCCTGTGTTGTTATAGCTGAATGAATATCTTTGGAAGATGGATGTGAAACTGTGGCAGGCGGAGAAATGCTCAAAACCTAACAGGTAAGTTTTTGCAGCAAGTCTAGCAGAGCTAGGGTTTGTTTCAAAACAATATGAAAACCTTTTATGTGTGAGAGGAAGGTTACTTAGCCAATTATAAATGCGTGGGTAATCATGTTTTAAATGTGTTTATCACAACTGGTGACTGGGTATGAGATGAAGAGCGGGAACATCAACAATGGGATTTGCGTAGCGAGGATAACATGACAATAGTGGCGTAACACAAGAGTTTGCATGACATTTGCGTATCGCGAAATAGGGTTTGCATAGCAGGGGCTTTTGGAGTTAGCTCGAGAGGGAAGAAACTAACTTGCAGGTCTAGAATGCATGCAGATGGATGAAAGATGATGGAGAAGGATGTAGGATTTGATGTGGAGAGGTTTTGAGAGTATATATTACTCGTTTGAAGTGAAAATACCCTTTATATCATTCAAATGACTTGCGCAACACGTCCATCTTTTTATCTTTCCAAGGTGCAGATGACATAAAGAACCATCATGCACTTGCACTAACTTCATTACATGTTATCATGCTCATTAACATGCTTTGATAAGGCCTCCCTCCTAAAATTATGATTTTAAATATGACATATCATTTCCCTTATATGAAGTCATTTTGGATTTCAAAACAAGGACCCTTACAAAATCTTTCATGATGACAAACAACCAATGGACCTTCTAATGACTTCTTCACCTTCATAATATGTGATGATATACACAAACCATTGACTCAGACTTACGATTTTTGACTCTTATTTGACATGCACCTTACCCTGTATTTTATCAATGACCTAAGGCTCCTTGACCCATCCCATGAATCCCTATATACATAAACTGTGACTCAATTTAGGAATTCCTTGGTATTCCCAAGACCATGGCATGACTTTTCAAACTTTAGACAAAATCTAATTCTTATCCTAAAAATACTGATGCTAACATCTGGCTCCAATGGGGATGCTATCCTCCCAGTGAGGTAACAAATAACAACAGACCAAGTTCCTGACCATTGGGATTTTATTTGATTAAAAAGGACTCTAAAATGATAAAAAAACTTTCTGACAAGACTTCTTGACACAACTTAACTAAACTTAGCATAATATTAGGGCCTTCACTTCGAGCTTCAATTTTTTGCTGATTATTGACTTCAAATGTTTCATCTGAAAAATAAAATGGTTATTTATAATGAAATGGAAAGATTGAAATATTTTCAAGAAAGGTAGTGTTTGAGAAACCTGCCATTCACAGGTTCTCCACCAATGATATTTCCATTGAGTTCCTGGAACAAGTAAGCATTGTTCCCATGGTATGCAACAATCCTGAATGATCCCAACTAAAGGTGGGCGAAATTTCCATGCTTCCCTTTATCTTCATTTCTTGCATCCCACTTCAACACCAAATCATCGATGTTGAAATCATCATCCTTTGTATGTCTGTCAAAGGCTCTTTTCATTTTGTCTTGATGTTGTTGGGAGTTGTTGAACACTTGTTCTCTCATTTTCTACGCATGGATTAGTTGGTTTATCCTTCTTTGAGCATTATTTGGTTCAGCTTCCTGTTCTTGCAGCAATCTCATCACTGGAAGTCCTAATGAAGTAGGAAAGACTGCCTCTATGCCATATACAATCTGAAAAGGTGATGTAGCAATATATCTCTTGGTGGTGATCCTATCAGCCCACAATGCATAAATAATTTTCTTGTGCCAAGATTTCTTGTTTTCCCGCAGAAGCTTCTTAATAATTTTGGTCAAGCTTTTGTTGGATGACCCAGCCAACCCATTACCCCGTGGTTAATAGGTTGTGGAATGAACACGAATTATGTTGACAATTTTTTTCCATTCTCTTGGACTTTAATGCTGTGGCATTGTCAATAATGATCTTGATTGGACAACCAAATCTAGAAAAAATATTGCTTTCTAGAAATTGAATGATAACAACATCAGTAGCTTGCCTTGTTGGTACTTCTTCAATCCATTTGCTGAAGTAGTCTGTGGCTGTCAGTACCCACCTATGCTGAGCTAAGGATGGTGGATGGATCTCTCCTATAAAATCAAGACCCCATTTCCTAAATGGTTCTTCAACAAAGATAGGTTTTAAAGGCAAGGGCTGCAACTTTGTTTTTCCATAAAAAAATTGGCATTCATGACAACTTGAGACCTCCTTGTATACATAAAAAAAAAATACTAGGCCAATAAAACATTGCCCTTAGTATTTTATGCACAATGGTTTTCCAGTAATGATGCCCTCTATAGTCACCTTTATGAAACTCTTTGATATCCTGTTTCACTTCTTCTTCTAGTAAGTAATTTAGCAAAATTCCACCTGGATCTTTCCAATACAGAGAATGGTCTAGAATGCAAAACTTTGCTGCTTTCAACTTCAAAAATATGGCCTTTGTTTTGCTTAATTTAGGAGGAGCTTGTAAATTTATAAATACATAAATAATATCAACATACCATGGACAATCAAGGAACTTTTGAGATACCTGTGGGACTGTCTCTTCTTCTGAATTTACTGATAGGTCATCAATGGAATTAATCCTCAAGACATCACAATTGGACTGTGCCATCAACTTTGCAAGTCCCCGACCTTTAATCATCTTTGTAGGTTTAATCTCGAGGTCATTATCCAACAAAACAACTATCCATTTTCCCCTTCTACCTTTAGGATCAGGTTGAGTTAAAAGGTCTTTCACAGAATTGTTGGGCACATAATAAATAACATGTGTATGCAAGATAAAAATTCTGAATTCTTCGAGGGCCTTCACCAATCCATATGCCTATTTCTCCATGATGTCATACCTCAATGGAGAGTCTCTTAGATTCCTGCTATAATAAGCTACGGTCCTTTCAAAATTTTGTTCATCTTTTTGCAACAAGACACCAACAATGGTGTGTTCTAAAGCTAAAGAAAAAAAGATAAAATCTTTTGCAAAATTTGGACTGGCCAATACTGGTTCTTTGGTCAATGATACTTTGATAT
>ML812725.1:34737-75729 GCA_009831015.1 Picea engelmannii
CTATTCATTCTTTTTGCAACTCCATTATGTTGAGGTGTGTATGGAGTAGAATTTTTCTTTGTTATTTTGCACTTTTTACAAAATTCCTTGAACTCATTTCCACAAAACTCTCCACCATTATCTATACTAAACACGTTTATTTTCTTCTATGTCTAGTTCTCTACAAGAGCCTTAAACTCTTTAAATTTACCAAAAACATTACATTTATTTTGAAGTAAATAGACCCATGTGTTACATGAGAAATCATCTATGAATGAAACATAGTACACAAATTTACCTAGTGAGAACAAGAATAGGTCCAAACACATCACTTTGTATCAACTCGAATATTCCTTTTTCTGTTGTAGCACTATATGGGAATCTAAACCATGTTTGTTTACCATATATACAACGTTCACAAAAATCAAAATCTAATGAGAAATTAGACATAGCTTCAACCATACCTTTACCATGCAATGCTCAAAGGCCCTTCTCTCCAATGTGTCATGGTATTTGATGCCATAGCATGGTCATCTCTCCAGGAACAACATTGGTCCTATCTTCTTCATTGTTTTCCTCAAGAACAACATAATTGTTACACCCACCATTAAAGGTGTTTCACAACAACTTCTATAGAGTTCCAATCTAAACTCTTGTCATCAACACCATTACTCCTCCAACCATATTGCATGTGTCATTTTCAAATATAATGTGCACGCATACATCACTCATCTTACTTACAAATATCAGGTTTCTAGTCAGATACAAAATGTGTCAAATCCCAAGGAGATTTCTAGTCCTTCCATGTTTACGCAATAACTTTACCCTTCCACGTGCTATGATTTTGGTTGTTCAGTAATCTCTTAGGAAAACATCACCTCCCTTTTAATTCTCATATTCACAAAACCACTCCCTGTGAGGAGTCATATGAAATGAATTTCCCGAGTCAATCAACCATACATAGCGATATGCATTTGTACCTGTAAATTCTAGGTAACATCACTTCCTTCTTTCAAGGAGGTTTTCTTTTTGCAGAAGGAACATCATCATATCCATTACATACTACATTTTTCAACATTCTTAGATTTGTAATCTTTCTTATAATTCCTAGCGTTACTGCATTTCCAACATTTCCTTACACATTGACCTAGAGATTTAGATCTACCTCTAGATTTAGATTTGACACCCAAAGGATTATGTTTTCTCTCTTGGGACCGACCTATTATAGATAAAACAATCTTGGCTACATCCTCCATGGAATTTCTCCTCATTTCCTTTGATAACAAGGATGCAACTACATCCTCAAACTTTAATGCAGATTGAGTGGTACTACCAATTGCTACAACCAAATTATCCCAAGAATATGGTAGAGAACATAGTACGGTGTAATGTTCCTGACTTGGATAGTCTAGGAAACGCTGTTAATGTGTGTGTAGGATCAAAGGTTTACAACATATAAATGATCATACAAATAATAAATGCGACAAAGGACTGCAAAGTTTGTATTATGATATCTCCGTGGATTACTAAATGGCCGAATGTGGCTGAATAACTGACAATACTTGACTAGATCAACATACAAAGGATCTTAGCCGAAATATAAATAAGCAACTGTGGCTAAATAAAATAACAACACTTAGCTAGATCAAAAGACAAAAGGATCTTAGCCGGAATACAAATAAGAAACTAAAAGATAATACCTAGAATATGGGAACACTGCGGAATCGATGAAGAATGATGGAAGACCTGGATGATCTTCCCGGTGACTAGGATGTGTCTTTCAACACTGAAATCAACCAACTAGTGTCTTCCTCCTGGAATACACTGAACTATCTCTCCTGATATGCGCCTCTTCTCCTCAATGACAAGTCATAATCTGCATAATGATGAATTAGGTCGCTGACCCTTCCTTTATAGCTTTCCAAAACCATAAATCATGCTAAAACCCTAATTCACTGTTGATTTCCAAAACCCTAAATCATGATGAAACCCTAATTCGATGTTGACTTCCAAAACCCTAAATCACTGCTGAAACCCTAATTCACTGTTGACTTCTATTTTTATCTCATAATGACTTAAAAGCGCTTTTAACTATTTTTATCTCAATGTCACTTTTCGAATATAACACCTATGACTGGAGTGACCTCTAGTAACCTTGTTTACCCCTCTTTGGCCCTGGCTATAGTCTAACGGGGCGATTTAGATGATTGAGCCTCCTCTTCTGGAGCTCCTATTTGGAAAGGGACATTACAGTCCTCCCTTCCCAAAATTGCTTGTCCTCAAGCAATACCAGTCCAGGGTGCTGCAACACCTGCTCACACTCCCAAGTAGCGTCCTCTACTAGAAACCCTCTCCATTTGATCAAACACTCAATGATGACCCTGCTCCTTAGTTTCTGCTCCCATAAATCCAAAACCTCCTTCGGAACTAACTCCAACTGTCCCTCCTCATCCAACGGGGGAAGCTCCTCTGATGTGTTAATTAATTGTCCCATTGCCTTTTTGAGGCAAGACACGTGGGACACGTTATGAATCTTTCTCCCCTCTGGAATCTCTAGCTCATAAGAAACCTCGCCTACTCGGCGCATGATCCTATAAGGACCATAAAATCTAGGCTTGAGCTTCTCGAACCCACTCTTCTTCAGAGATGACTGTCTGTAGGGTTGGAGTCTCAAGAAAACCAAATATCCAACCTCAAAGTTGTGCTCTATCCTGTGCCTGTCCGCACTTATCTTCTGTCGTTTTTGCGCCATCTGTAGGTTCTCTTTCAACAACTTGAGAATATCCTGACTCTCTATGATCCAATCCTTGGCCTTGGGAGCTCTGCTTTCCCCAAAGACCAAGTCTACCAAAGTGGGAGCATCATATCTGTACAATGCTCGGAAGGGTGTCATACCAATGGACATGTGGAAGGTGGTGTTGTAGAAATGTTCTCCTAAATGTAACCACTTTACCCACATTCTCTGTTGTCCTCCTACAGAGTTCCTCAAATACCCTTCAACCCAATTGTCAGGTGGTCTCCCTGGTGGAATTGCCTCAAAGACCTGTTGATGTCGTCCCAATAAATTCTTGACCTTTGTGTGGTATTGCTGTCGACCTTCTGAATCCTTCTGAGTAGTGATCAAGCATTCTGTGGCATATGCTACCTCCCCATGTCTGAATATCCTCTCCATCCTCTTGGATGAAACTGTCCTGGGTGCTCCTGTCGACATACCTCTTAAAACAACCTTCTTCCCATCCTGATATCTGAATCCCATTTCCAAGGTTTGGTAGTTGGTAGTGATTTTTCCCAAGGTAATCATCCACTGAAATCCTAACACCACATCTGTGTCTAATAGGTCAACCACATAAAATGTGTCTCTCACTGTGTAGTTGCCTAAATTCATCTCTAAGTTTGGAACTCTGTCTAGACACTCCACTGTGTGGCCATCTGCTACCACAACATCAAACCACTCAAACTCCTCTGTCTGAAGTGCCCATCTCGATATTAGTGAAGCGTCGATGAAGTTGTGGGTGGCCCCACCATATATCAGGGAAATTTCCCGTTGCCCCTGAATAATCCCTCTGATACAGAGGCTATCATACCTGGGAGCACCAGAAAGGGTCGCTATGACTCCTCCCTTTGCTAGTTTCCTCCTGTTAGCCTGATCTAGCGATTATGGGACTACTAGAGGATGGGCTCCTACCGGTGTCGGTGGTCTACGGGAAAGCTGCTCCTCTGCTGGTGCTGACTCCTCCTCTGAACTAGTGGATCCACTGTCCTGCTCCTCCTCCTCACTTTCCATGCTATCTGCTGCTACCTCAATATAATGAATCTCTCCCTTACCCATGCACCTATGGCTTGGGACCCAAGGATCTCTGTAGCTGAAGCAAATCTTCTACCTCATAAGCTCTCACCTAGTCTCATCATCCAACTTCTCCTTGCCTTTCCATTCTCTTTGGAATGACTTCTTGTCTCGATCCCTCTGGGGAAAAAATGGTTTGGAGAAAGTTTTAGTCTTTGGCACTGAGTCTGCTAGATCTCGAGTGCAAAGGATGGCATCCTGCAAAGTGGGAGGCCTGTATGCCTTCACCCATCCTCTCAAAGGCTTTGTGAGTCCTTCTGTGAATAGCATGATCAGCCTGGGCTCTGATATATCTATCACTGCGACGACTACCCGCTGAAACTCTGTGATGAACACCTCTGCTGTGCTAGTTTGTCTCAACTGGGATAGATCCCTGAAGTGTATCTTGGGATCCTTCTTGTCAAACCTATCCATGAACCTATCTATAAAATCCCTATAGGAGGTGATGCGACTATGACCTAATGTCACCAGTCCATGATACCACCACTCGTGTGCCTCACCCTCCAAGTGTAAGGTCGAAAAACTGATGGCCTCTGTCTCAGTCATCTGGTTGAGATTGTAATATGTGTCTAGCTTATGTACCCAAGCTCTGGCGGTGTATTTGGACGATCCATCGAAAGAAGGGATGGTGAGTTTCCCAATTTTTCGGATGAAATCGAGGTTATGCCCCTGCTGCTATTGTGGTCTTCCCCTCTGCGACTATCTGGGGCAGTTCCTGAGTCTGAGTCCACAGTACTCGACTAAGGTCATGTCCTGATGGAAGTCACAACCCAATGCTACATACTCCCTCCTATACTCTGCAATGTCGTCGGCATGAGTGGGTGGCCTCTGTGCTATCGGTGGCAGTGCTGCTAATGGGGGTGCCCTCTGGAAACTGGGAAACAAGGGTCTGGGATTCATACTCGCAGAGGTGTATGTGCGAGAGGGTGACTGGGGTCTACTACCTTCTCCCGAGTTCCCCTGTGCTACATGCGATACTTGTGTATCTGGGGTGCCCACTCTAGCCAATCTATCAACCACCTGTGCCAAGGACTGAGACATGGTACGTTGACTAGCTAACATATCATTGATAACCTACATGAAAGCTGCCTCTGGATCTACATGGGCCTTGCCACTTCCCTTTGGTCGCTCATATCTGTCTCCTAGCATCTTCTCAGCCTCACGCTCAACCTCACGCTCTACCCTTCTCTCTGCTTCTCTATGTGCCTCTTCCTCTTCCTCTGAGCTAGGAGGAAAAGAGGGAAAATCAGGCCTATGCCTTCTTTCCCAATGCATGTTGTAAGTGACATATTTGTCACCTACGTGTTCACGACCCTCTGGGTCTTCTACTACACTCATTGTCTTTAGTCACAGGCTGGCAGGACTAAAGCTCTGATACCACTGTAATGTTCCTGACTTGGCTAGTCTAGGAAACGCTGCTAATGTGTGTGTAGGATCAAAGGTTTACAACATATAAATGATCATACAAATAATAAACGTGACAAAGGACTTCAAAGTTTGTATTATGATATCTCTGTGGATTACAAAATGGCTGAATGCGGCTTAATAACTGACAATGCTCGACTAGATCAACATACAAAGGATCTTAGCCGGAATATAAATAAGCAACTGCGGCTGAATAAAATAACAACACTCGGCTAGATCAAAAGACAAAAGGATCTTAGCCAGAATACAAATAAGAAACTAAAAGATAAACCCAAAATATGGGAGCACTGCGGAATCAATGAAGAATGATGGAAGACCTGAATGATCTTCTCGGTGACTAGGGCATATCTTTCAACACCGAAATCAACCAACTGGTGTCTTCCTCCTGGAATACACTGAACTATCTCTCCTGAGACACGCCTCTTCTCCTCAATGACAAGTCATAATCTGCATAATGATGAATTAGGTCATTGACCCTTCCTTTATAGCTTTCCAAAACCCTAAATCATGCTGAAACCCTAATTCGCTGTTGATTTCCAAAACCCTAAATCATGCTGAAACCCTAATTCACTGTTGACTTCCAAAACCCTAAATCACTGCTGAAACCCTAATTCACTGTTGACTTCTATTTTTAGCTCATAATGACTTAAAAGTTCTTTTAACCCTTTTTAGCTCAATGTCACTTTCCAAATATAACACCTGTGACTGGAGTGACCTCTAGTAACCCTGTTTACCCCTCTTTGGCCCTGGCTATAGTCTAACGGGGCAGTTTAGACCATTAAGCCTCCTCTTCTGGAGCTCCTATTTGGAAAGGGACATCACATAAGGTAGTATAGTCATCTTCTTTGTCCATATTAATATTAATATTAATAGAGACAATTTGACTTAATATATTATTGAGGGTATTCAGATGCTCTGTCATAGAGTCACCATCTTATATCCTAAGATGATACAACTTTTTTTCAAAGAAACAACTTGTTTAGTAGGGACTTTGATTGATAAAAATTCCCTAAAATTTCCCATAGCTTCTTTGCAATGTCTTCTTTGGAGACATTCAACAACAAAAACTCTAAGAGGAAAAGTTAAATTGTACTTCTCACCTTTCTTTCCAAATTTTCCCAATCTTCTTTTGACATATTAGTAGGTTTTGTACTTGGATCCACAACAACAAATTGTTCTTTATCTATAAGAAGGTATTCCATCTTTAGCTTCCATAACTTGAAGCTCAGATCATTAAAATTCTCTATTTCTATTCTTGAACTATTTTCCATTTTATTTACACAAGGTTCACTATGCAAAGCTCCCACTCAAGCATATGTTAATTGTAGACCTAAGACACCCTTGCTCTTCATAGAATGAGATAAACCCTAGCAACAAAGGTGTCTCCCTGAAGATAATAACCTTTCTCTAATACCACTTGAGGAGTTTGATAAACTTGTACAAGAAAAGAAATATTAACGTAATTTTAAAACTTAAGAATAACAATGGCACACACTCATAGTACACAAAGATTTACCCTGTAAAACCCTTAACTAGGAAAACCAACCAACTTGAGAGATGCACCTCTCTCTTTCTCCTTGTATTAACTTCACCATTCATAATACAATACATAGGTATTATGTGGCAACCAAAACCCTAATATGTTAAGTTGGATTAGATTATAACCCTAATTCCTTAACTAGAATAAGTTACAATGGGTTGAAAATCCATTGGCCAAAAAATCACAAAACAAACAAAAAAGAGACACACAAAATTTATTTTCTTTAGGAACCTACAAAGAATACAACACATGTCCAACATGACATACTAGGATTATCAATAATGACATATGAACCTTCAGTTGTAAATGGATCTATAAATGTCAGTTTATCAATTGATGGCTTGTCAACTATAGGTAAATATTCACTTGCATTTAAGTGTATGGAGATATATTAAACTTATAAACACACACACACACACACATATATAATGTCATATGAATCTTCAGTTGTAATTGGATCTATAAGTGTCAGTTTATCAATTGATGGCTTGTCAACTATAGATAAATCTTCACTTGCATTTACATGTATGAATATATATTAAACTTATACATACACACACACATATTGTTACAAGAAAAATCACTCTATGGCATGGGGTAAACCACAACAAACGCAAATGATTGCATAAATCAACTCTAATATCAAGTATGCTATATAAACAAACATGCTAAAAAGACAAGATAACGAGCCTACCTCGTCTAGACGTTCGATGAAGTCCACCGTTGATCACTTGACTCAAAGAAATACACCTACAACTTATCCTCAACAACCAAGATACGCAAGCATATGGTGATAACATATAAAGTTAGCACATACAATAGCATAATCCATCAATATTCATAACAAATACACCCATGGAATAACAATTCAAATATTTGCAAGACATTAATTGAACAAGAAAAGAGTATTTCTATTAAAATGTAATCAACAGAAGTGTACGGATGAAAAAATTCCATTTTGGCACGTTCGAAATCGAGAAACTAAGTCCCTTCCAGCTGGGCCTCCACCACTTCAATCCTCCACCAAAGGAAAGCTCATATAAGAGAGACAATGAGGTTTCCATCAAATAGGGAAGAGCTTGGGGGCTGAACAATGTGTTCAGACTTAAAAGGACAAAGGGATGCAGACTTAATATGAAGTGAATAATTTCTCCAGAGTAACTTTTCTCTCAAAGTTGAATTCTTCTCCTCTTTTCCATAGCTTGGATATGACCCATTTATGTCCTTCAAATGGAACTGAAGGGCCGAGTCAGAACGTTTCTAGTATATGGAAGGTCAAGGATCATGGATCTCACGACGTGACATGGAAACCTGATACCATTTTTTAATTTTGGGCATAACCCGATGTACGAGGGCTATAATGGTGAAACCGACGTATATGCATGTTGTATAGTTGTTAGGGCACGTATATGTGGAAAAATACAATTTTTAGCTCTGGGAATTGCAAAAAGGGACTTCAAGTTTTCATAGGGAAATGGAAAAAGGCCCTCTCAGAAAGTTTGCATAAGGTGAGGAAAATATTGCTATAACATATGCCCCTTAATGTGTGAGGTCAGAGGAGTATATGCGATGACCGAAATATATTATAATTCCTAGAAGTGGAGTAATGGAGACCAAATTGGATGAACTAGTTTCTCATAAGAATATTACAATCCATACTGACTTGGCGCACATGGATGCCAATTTGAATTACAGTGCAGATCCATGTGGAAATATACCAAACAACAGTTCATGGACATGAATAGGAAATATAAGAGTAGATACATGCCATAGGTTGTCATAGTCACGAACAAGGCCCAGTGAAAACTGGTCTCAAAATCAATCTGAAGATATTTGTATACAATGGAGTACAATCTGATCTCCTATGATCACTGAAGTCATATAGGTACTGGTCCAATGAAAGATAGCAACAACTCAGGAAAGCCACGACTATGAATTGATGCCTTCAAGTATTCTACACGATCTGCCAAAGGCGCAAGTCTACATTATGTGAATAAAGGAGTATAGGTCAAACAAAATGAGACTTCATTTGATTACCAATCATTAAGGTATACCATTAACAAACGCGAGACAACCTACTGATAATGAAAGTAGGTATCAAGGCACAGGGTACATTCTTACAAGTGTGAATAAAGGTGTTGAGGTCAAACACTTGAAGAATCCATCGATCAGGAGACATTGATGTATTCCCAACTGTCAATGGCAAGAGAACCTACCACTTATGACTGCAAGCCTCTAGATACTCATAGGACTCTAGTTCATGTTTCTAGAAAATATGGGATGAAGTCGATGGAAGGAGACCCACTGAAAGGAGAGCATTAAGGCATCTCTCATAATTCAACACGAGGTACAAAGCAAGAGCTTTATGTTTTGGAGGAACTTGGATGAAGAACATGTTCACGAACCAACGAGCCTGTGCGTATTTTGTGTGCACCAGATGCAAGCACTACACAAAAAATACCCTCTGAATAACAACCAATAAGGAAAATTGCCAATGAAGGCGAGGAAACCACCAATAAGGGTAATGGCATCCAAGACACTACATGAATCCCACTACGTGAATAGCTTTCTTGCTGTTGAACACAAAGGAAACCCCCTAGTTAGCGATCAATGAGGAAATGCCGATTGTTGGGTTCAAGGTTACCTACCCATAATGAAAGTAGGACCAGGGTGCATGAGAGGAATACAACTCCACATAGCTCTGAGAGACACTGAGGGTATGGATGACATGCAAAGTCAAGAGTTATGAGAAATGGCCAAACAGGATGATAGGCATCCTTTGAACAAGAGCATGAGACATATGGATGACTATGGAAACATAGACTCACTGATGAAACTTTGTGATTCAAGAGGCACCAATCAAACTCTCCATAAGGACTAGAAGAGTAACTAGCCGGGGGAGTAAACTCTAAGTAACGAGCTCAGCTTCCTAAGGTCATTCTAAACCCAAAATTTTGATGATAAGTGGACTCAAAAGTTTGTTCTCTGTTCAAAGGCGACACAACTGCTACCAACATAAGATGATATTCTTTTCCTGCCTATCTTTTTTTGTTTTTTCATAGTCAAATGAATGCTATGATACAGAGGAGGAAATGAGTGTCACAAGTAAGCAACTAGTTCCAATAGTGGAACATACCTATGCTCAATGCAAGGAGGTGCATTCATGATATGGACACTTGAGGGAATGTTTCCTCTTGGGGTATAGGGTGTCAAGCTGCAAAGGATATAAACAAGGCTTTTCTTGGCTGATGATGCAAACTGTTGAGGTGATAGGATTATAATGAAAAAGAGAGAGCCGTCAATAAGCTTAATACTGGAAGCAATAGCATGAGATACATGAATTACAACTTAACTCCAAAGAAATGTCATTTTTCGTACATTTAGTCCCCTACGCCCGAAAAAGTATAAAACAATATCCAGGAGAAATCTTCTAGCCACTAGTGACTAGAGTGTTCCTTTTTTGAAATTAGTCTACTTGGTCCAAAAAAGGGTTAACTTACACCAAATAAATGTCCTTTCAAATCTAATTAACGAGTGTGAAAGAGACAAGTTCACTCGACAATGTTTTCGCTTTTTGAGAGAGTCGGAAAATAGATTAAACAAGACTCGAAGGATGCTGTTCTAAGAAACATATAATGGGGGAGGCCAAGGCTCTCATGCACGACTTATTTCAAAAGTCAAAAACTCACAGATAGTTGACACAAGCTTGGTACAACACAAACTTTCCAATTTGAGCAGGATAAAATACTTGTAGAGGTTACTTTATCTACAATATATCGAAGAATGCCCCTTATATGGAAGGGTGTAGAAGAAGGAAGTCGAGGCTCTACATGATCATTCCAATCAAAGGAAACCACCCTAATACTCAGAGGGAGAATACTCAGAGAGAGTAGAATGCTCCCTTGTTCAGAAGGTACATGACTATAGATTCTAAGAACATGGTCGAAGGACGCATTACCCTCCAAAATAAGAGTGGGATTGACCGAAGATTGTATCAACAATGTCACTTCCTTAGACTTTTCACTCTCCATGAGAAGACTGGGATCGACCGAAGATTGCATCAGCATGACCACTTCTTCAACCATTGGTTGAACAAGATGCGAGACAACAAGGTCAAGAGACACATCACCCCCAAAAACAAGAGTGGTGTTGGTCGAAGATTGCATCGACACGACCACTAGTTGAATAGGATGTGAGACAACATGGTCAAGAAACACATCACTGAAAAAAATAAAAGCGGTGTCAACCGAATATTGCATCGGCATGAACATTGTATCAACAAAAGAAGGATTAGAATGTTGGGAAACCAAAGATGACTCTGACCCCGAAGGGCCTCCAAGAAAGGACCATGCTTCTTGTACCACAATAGTAGCAGGGAAAAAAAGAGTAAGGTGATCTCCTTTGCAAAGTCTACAAAGGAACTTGGGCTTACATCTTATACGTATAGGATTCTCAATTGTATGAATGCCCCTAGCATGACTTGCAGTGGCTAGTGACATGCTCCCAACATGAATTGCAGAGGCTAGTAGAAAATCTCCAACATGACTTGCAGAGGTTGGTGATGAATGCCAAACATGACTAGTAGAGGTTGATGACGAACCTTCAACATGACTAGAAGAGGTTGATGATGAATCCCCAACATGACTAGCATAGGTTGGTGATGGATGTGTAGCGTGACTAGAATTTAATAGATTTGTGCCCCCAGCATGACTTGCAACGACTGGTTGTTGGTCTTCAACATGACTTGCAGAGGTTGTTGACCAATCTCCAACATGACTAGCAGAGGTTGGTGATATAATGACAATATGACTTGCACTGATTGGATTGGCGGCGGTTGGTTGTGGAATTTGATGCCAAGGTTCCGAGAAAGTCTGATTTTGAGAAATTATAGGTCGGGAAGGGTTCTTGTATACACTATGGCCCTCTCCGACAGGAAAGTATCCTCCTCCAAACTGATTCATAAGGGGTTGTAAGGGAATCATCACCGAGGAATCCGCTTGCGAAGATAAAATGACATGACAAAGGTTACTTAGGTGAGGATATATGTTGCCCCCGAATGAAGGGACTCCATGAAGGGGGTGGCTTGTACTATAAAAATTACTCCCCCCGGATGAAACACCAAAGGACAAATGAAGCTATGCCATAGGAAAAGCATTCGTAGGAACCAACATAACGGAAGAAGGATAGATGGACAAAGTGTAATAAGTAGAGTGACCGCCCATTTGAGCACTTTCTCCTGAAAAAGTGAAGCTAGGATTGGATCCATAGGAAGGAATATTTCAACCTCCTACTGTAAGAGTTGGTTGAGGGATATGACTCCCACCAAATGAAAAGGGATAATAAGGAGGCATCATGCTTCCAGATCCAAACCTAGGTGTTAGATTTTAATCTATTATTAGGTTTCTTTTCAATTTACTTAGATAACCATAGCATAGATAGGATCACTGAGAGAAACATAATCACAAGAGACACATCATTTATCCTGGGAAATCGTCATGGGGGAGAAAACCCAACAAAAACTTCCTTAATATAGATAGCCAATACAATGCCAAGACAATAAACCAAACACTATAGAATATACTCTCCTAAGTAATGCTCCTCTCTCTCTTCCTTCTTCTCCAAATGCAACTACCATACTTGCGCTCTGGATGATCGAATGAGTGAGTGAACAAATGAGGTGCTAGCTTCCTTTATTTATACAAACTGGTAGGTGATGAAAGGAGGTGTCTCTTCACTGGCAATGACGACTTCTCTTTATGTGTGGTTAGAACCACTTTAATTTGCCTGGGGGACGACTTCTCAATTTGCATATTACAATTAGGGTTTAACCAATCTGCAAAAGGGGATTTGGTCATTTACAATGCCCGACATGATAAATCCACAAAAGGGGATTGATCTAATGAATAATACATCAATAATAAATAGAATACTCTTTGCAGTAACAATATTTCAACAATCCCCCTTAACAATAAGGGTATTCTACAACATCATCAGGAGAGAGAGAGGGAAACATCATAAAAAACATCTGGAACACTAAATGGCGTATCTATAAATCATCATAAGTTTTTCTCATCATCAATACTATCAACAACACAACACAAAGGTTGGAGCATCAACATCATCACTAGGCTAAGAGTCTTCAGCACGAGGATGGCATCACAACACGAAGCTGGCTACACAATATCATTAGCATGAAGATGGCATCACAGTATGAGACTGACAACACAACATCATTAGCATGAAGCTAGGATCACAACACAAGGCTGGAAACACATCATCAGAAAACAAGGCTAGAAAGCACATCATCAAAACACGAGGCTGGCAACACATCATCACAACACAAGGCTGGAAACACATCATCACAACACGGGGCTGACACATCATCATCACAACATGAGGTTGGCACATCATCATCACAACACGAGGTTGGCACATCATCATCACAACACTAGGCTGACACATCATAAGCATGAAGCTGGCATCACAACACAATGCTAGAAGCACATCACTACTCTCCCTTTCGAGGGAGGTCCTTTCGGACTACACCAAGCTTATCTCGAAAGTGCTCAAAGTTTACACGAGATAGAGGCTTGGTCAACACATCAACAACTTGTTTATCTGTGCTAACATATTGGAGCTTTATCGCTCCTCTCTGCACCATATCACATATGTAATGATATCAGATCTCTATGTGTTTTGACTTGTCATGGAACACATGGTTCTCTGTCATCTTTATGCAGCTCTGGTTATCACATAGGATCATGGTTGCTTCCATCTCTAGATCGAATAGACCTGTCAACAACTTCGAAATCCATATGGCTTCACAACTGGCAGAACATGCAACAATGTATTCTGCTTCTGCCGTGCTGAGAGAAATTCTCGATTGCTTCCTATTCTGCCATGAGATCATGGCTGACCCTAGCCTGGAACAACATCCTGAAGTGCTCTTTCTATCAGAGACACTTCCTTCCCAATATGAATCAATATATACACTTAGTCTGAAGTCATGATCTCCATAATAATTGAGACCACAATCTAATGTACCCTTAAGGTACCTCATCACATGTTTTGCAGCAACCAGGTGAACGCATCTGGGCTCTACCAAAAACTAACTCAAGGTGTTCACAACAAAACATATATCTGGCCTGGTGTTCGTCAGATACATCAACGATCCAATGATCTGTCTATACAGCGTAGCATCAATCAATTCCGACGAAGTGTCAACCGAGAGCTTCAAATTTGTTTCCATGGGTGTATTCACGGACTTGCACTCCAACATATCAAATCTCTTCAGTATTTCAACTGCATACTTTCCTTGGTTAAGGAAGATTCTCTTTGGGCTCTGCCAGACCTCATGACCTAAGAAATAGTGCATTAGGCCAAGGTCTTTCATCTCAAATTTTGCAACGAGCTTCTTCTTACATTAAATGATGGGATTTTCTTCTCTAGTTAAGAATAAGTCATCCACATACAACAACAATATATCAGGCTCATCATTCATAACCTTGAAGTAAAGGTTAGAGTCAACTTTACTCTTGGTAAATCCCAAGCTCATCAGAAAACTGCCAATCCTTCCATACCAAGCTCTAGGAGCTTGCTTCAATGTGTACAGAGCCTTCTTCAACTTGCAGACATGAGTCTTCCTGTCTTCAACTTCAAATCCTTGAGGTTGTTCTATACACACTTCTTCTTCAATGACACCATTCAAGAAGGCAATTTTCATGTCCATCTGGTGTAAATTCCACTTCAACTTAGCTACAAGGGCTATGATGGTTCTGATTGAAGTGTATCTGGCTACAAGAGCAAACGTCTCTTCATAATCAATGCCTTCCTTTTGAGACAATCCACGAGCAACAAAACTTGCTTTATATTTCTCAATACTTCCATCAACAACATGTTTTATTTTGAAAATCCATTTGGAAGATACCACATCCTTTCTCTTCGGTTTGGGAACTATTTCCCATACATCATTCTTTATGATGGATTGGTATTCTTCTACCATGGAATCTACCCATTCTTTCTTCTGAATGGATTCTTCAACGTAGTTAGGCTCCTCTAAGAGATCACACATCAAAGCCATATAACTGGAGAATGGCTTTGGTTTCTTCACTTGTCTCATGGTTCCTTCGGGGACACCATACTTCTCTCCATCTTGAAGAAGTTCCCTTTCCCAAGCTGGCTTTCTCTTGTGGGAGATCGACATTTGGGGAGGTTCTTGAGATTCTATTATGTCATGGTCTTCTAGAATCTCCTTATCAGGGGAAGTTATGACTTTCCTCACTTTTTTTTCAACTCTGGGAGCTACAGGTTCCTCTTCATATAATTCTTCAAGATGGCATCTTGTTGATTTCTTGAGTGTTGTATCTTCATCAAAGTTTACATCCCTGCTGATATCAATATGATGGTAACTTGGTATATAAAATCTGAAGGCTTTGGAGACCTCACAGTATCCAACAAATATTCGCTTCTTTCATGAAGGGTCCAACTTGGTTCTCTTTTCTTTTGGAATATGTACAAATACTGGGTAGCCAAATATTTTGAGATGGCTTACTTTTGGATTCTTTCTGGAGAACATCTCTTTAGGGGTATTGAACCCAAGAGCACTATGGGACAGTCTATTTTGTAGATATACTGCTGGTTTGTTTTTGCTGCTTCTGCCCATAAGTACATTGGAAGATCTTGATCATGGATCATGGTATTCACTGCTTCCATTATAGTTCCGTTCTTTCTTTCTGCTACACCATTTTGTTGAGGATTGTAGGGAGTGGTGAGATCCCTCTTGATCCCGACATATTTGCAAATTTTTTTAAACTCTTTTGAGGTGTAGTCTCCTCCATTATCTGACCTGAGTTTCCTGATCTTTCTTTCAGAAAGATTCTCTATCAAGGCTTTGAATTCCTTGAATTTACTGAACACTTCATATTTTTATTTCAAAAAGTAAACCCAGGTTTTACGAGAATAGTCATCAATAAAAGATACATAACATACATACCCACTAATGAAGGATGATGGCATTGGACCACACACATCTAAGTGAATGAGCTCTAGGAATCCTTCTGTTTTACTGTCTCTTTTCAGAAAAGGGTTCTTAATGTTCTTTCCTTGTGCACATCCATTGCACACACCTTCATGGTCAACCTTGAGTTCTGGTAGACCTGTGACTGCCTTGCTTACATAAGGTAATGCCTTGTAGTTGATGTGGGATAATATTCTATACTAAAGTTCACATGGATTCTCAATGGAGTGGGTCATGGCTACTTTCGAGTGACCCTTTAGCTTATACAAGCCACCTTCTTCTTTTCCAATAACAATTGCTTCTTCCATGGTTTTTCCTTTGGCACACATAAGGACTTCTCCATCTATGAAGGAAACTTTGGAGCCTTTCTTTTCTAAAGATGAGATGGAGAGTAAGTTCTTTGTCATACCTGGTACATAGAGTACATCCTTCATCTTCATTGGGGTCCCTGGATTAAGCTTGTAATTTGATTCTCCTACTCCCTTGATAGGGTATTGATAATCATCTCCAAGTGTAACTTTCTGAGAAAAATTATTTTCTGAAAGGCAAGAGAGAATGTCTCTTTGACCTGTCATGTGATTGGAAGCACCACTATCAATGAGAAAAGTGTCCTCACCAGGTGATACTGATCTTAAGAGGGAAAATATTGAGACATAGTCTTCAATCTGTTCTTTTATCATTTTTGTGGGTGGCTCTTCATCTTCAACTGCATGGGCACGATACCTCTTGTTTTTCTTCTTGTATTCTTCTCTTCTAGCTGGAAAATGTTTCAAAATATGTCCCATCTTGTCACAATGGTAACATTGGTAGGATGAGAAATCTTTTTCTCTTCTTTGTCCTTTCTGAAACTTCTGGAATCTCCTTGGTTGAGATTCTTTATGTATGAATTTGTTTTGGGGGTGAGACTCCTTATGAGTTTCTTTCTCGAATTAAGACTTATTTCTTCCTCGCTTTTAGTGTGAGTAGCTAGGGCTTGATCTTAATCTCTTGATAACAAAGCTTCTCGATTAGCTACTCTTGATTCTTCTTGAACACATTCTTCCCAAAGACTGTCAAATTGTAGTTTGTCTTTTCTAGCACAAACAGTTTGGATGAATGCATCCCAAGGTATTGTGCGACCATTAAGGGTTGTCATTATAAGTTCGTATTCATCTATAGTATCTTCAATTGCTTCTAGTTGTTCTTTGAATTGTGATATTCTGGAGAAATATTCTTGGATTGTTTCTCCTTTCTGCATCATTGTATTCTTGAGTTGAGTCCTTAGATTCATCTTTCAATTTATGTTCATTCCTTCATATAATATGGTTAGGGCATAAAACATTTCTTTTGGAGTATTCTTTGAAGACACTTGAGGAATGAAGTGATCTTTGATAGAATCTACAATGATTCTTTTGGCCCTAACTGTGTCCTTTTGGTGTTTTTCTTTAGCTGCAGCATCGACGAGTTCTGGTACATCTTCTTTAATGAATCTTGCTAGGTCATTCTCTTCAAGAATGAGTCCATTCCTATACTTCTAGACACGAAAGTTTTCCACACCGTCTAGCTTGTCAACAAGCTTAGTGCTTGCATACATCTTTTACCTGGAGCTAGGAAAATGACCAAAAAATGAAAATGCTCAGAATTGAATTTTGAAATTAGTAGGAGGTGCGCTTGGCTGAGGCAACTAGCATGGTGTGGTTAGATTTCAAAAAATCCAAAATTTTCCCCTTCAAACTTGACCAACGGATTTTTGGACTAGTGCTTCTGGTTTTCTAGTACTTCTGGTTTCCTGGTATTTTTGGTTTTCTGGTACTTCTGGTTTTCTGGTACTTCTGGCATTGGTGAAAACTAGGGTTTCACTTTCCGAGAGTTCTATCCATTGAAAAGGTGTGCTGAAGGTGCCAAAGAGTTCCTTGGGCTAGGGCACACTTTTCTAGATGAGTTTTTGGCTGAAATTCCTCTTCAATAAAAGCCCTAATTTTCTTGTACAACAACAATGACATTTTTCTTTTTCCTATGAAAGATGCTCTCTTTATATTAGCTCTGATAACATGTTAAAGTTTAAGCTATTATTAGGTTTCTTTTCAATTTACTTAGATAACCATAACATATATAGGATCACTGAGAGAAACACAATCACAAGAGACACATCATTTATCCCCGGAAACCCTCATGGGGGAGAAAACCCAACAAAAACTTCCTTAATCTAGATAGCCAATACAATGCCAAGACAATAAATCAAACACTATAGAATATCCTCTCCCAAGTAATGCGCCTCTCTCTCTTCCTTCTTCTCCAACTACATCGACCAAACTTGTGCTCTGGA
Source organism: Picea engelmannii (assembly GCA_009831015.1). Lineage (NCBI taxonomy): Eukaryota > Viridiplantae > Streptophyta > Pinopsida > Pinales > Pinaceae > Picea > Picea engelmannii. The sequence goes on from ML812725.1 coordinate 52,847, forward strand.
TGAATGAATGAGTGAGTGAACAAATGAGGTGCTGACTTCCTTTATTTATACAAACTGGCAGGTGCTGAAAGGAGGTGTCTCTTCACTGGCAGGGCTGACTTCTCTTTCTGGGTGGTTAGAACCACTTTAATTTTCCTGGGGGCCGACTTCTCAATTTGCATATTACAATTAGGGTTTGACCAATCCACAAAAGGGGATTTGGTCATTTACAATGCCTAACATGATTAATCCACAAAAGGGGATTGATATAATGAATAACACATCAATAATAAATATAATACTCTTTGCAGTTACAATATTTCAACAGGATTCACATAAGGCGACGAGACAAAGGATGGAAAGTGCAAAGGCATACCATGAGAAAACATATTAGAGGCCCAAGGTATTGGATGCGTATCATGATTTAGTGTACCACTCGGAAATACAAAAGGATTTGTCCACATGGAATGAGAAAAGACCGTGGGTTGGGTAGCGCTAACTGAGGGAGTCACGGGGGATCCACTAACCATAGCAATGAAAACTCACAATGCAATACAAAATCCTAAGGCCAACTAATAATTAGAGAGCACACCAAAGTAAAACAAAAAGGCCAATACACACATAAAAGATATAGTGGTTGAAAGGGACCTCCCTCACTAAAGTAGGTATGCCTCGCCCAATAGGGGCTTGAGACTCCCTTCAAAAGATCGGAGGTATCAAAATCAGTTATAAGGGATCTCATGGGCTTAACAACGCAGTTGGTCATATCCCCCCAGAGAGGTAATCCTCCATAAAGGTTGTGTGTTGTCCGACCCTTATCTAACTCAGGGTACTTGCAGAATAACCCCTGCAAGTAACCTATGTGGCTACCTATGTCAAGAAACTAGGCCACCACGATATAACCGATGCGTAGGCGAACAATCATAAGTTAGGCCTACCATATGGGCAGGGTAGCAAAGCCCGAAATATCGAAAGCACCACCTCTCATAGAGGTAAATGTAATAGAAAGACCCCCATATATGAATATATCCCTAGAAATATCTTTGACGCTAAGAAGGTATTGAGGGGATATGCCCTCAACCAACTTTATGCGACCTCGTGCTTAACTCCTGTGTAAGCAGAGCCTCCTGACTTCACCAATTATACAATGGATTTCACCACTCCATTATTTAGACCATATGTTGAATTTAATGGCCTTAGATAAGTTTACTCACAAAATTCTATTCCAAGGCTCTAAATCCTAAGATAGTTTTTGCACCCTAAAAAACATGATCATTTCTAATCAATTTTAAATTTATCAACGTTACTTTTAGTGGCCTTGTTTACTCAAAATGCGCTGTCTTGAAACTAATGATGTTATGACTCAACAAGTAAAAGAAATGAATATGAATATAATGCAAAGTCCTAACTTCAATTCTCAATAAATGATAAGCTTTTCAAAATGCAATTTTCAATTTAATTCAACAATTTCAAATAAGATGCAATCTTTCCATATATGTAATAAGATCAACGATAAGAACCCAACAGATCAAATGCCAACAATGCAAAATGTATATTTTTTTTGTATTTTCAATATAAAAGAATGAAAATGCAAGGACTGAACAACAACTTGATATAAATACCCTACTATATGTAGACAAAGACAAACCAAGTAGAATATCAAGACGCAAACAACCAACCCAAGATGCAAGTACAAGCAATGAAAAGGATGATGAGAAAGAAAAACCGCCCAAAAATTCAACGAAAGAAAGGTTTCCTATCACTCTGCAGGGATTTAATAGTCATGGCAGATACCTAAGAAGACTCAACAACCATAAAAAATTAGCCAACAAACATCAAACTCTTCAATCAAGAAAACAAGGATGATGTACATGACTATTCAGAAGAAAACCGTGTATATATGGTTCCTATAGAATGACAACTCATGTATGTACCCGATTGTCAAGTAAAAAACAATGTATAGGTATTGAAACACTACCAAGTTAAGGATAAGGCCAAGAAACTCAGACTCAAAATGAACAGAGGCTGTCAAGCAATCAGACGAGAAGAAACTCAATATAAACGAGAGATATCAAAGGAGAAAAACACTCCAAACCTCGAAAATAAGAGTATCCCTATTATGGTCGCCAATTCTCTTACGAGGAAAATCACTCTATGGCATGGGGTAAACCAAAACAGACGAAAATGACTGCAGAAATCAACTCTAATCTCAAGTATGCTATATAAACAAACATGCTAACAAGACAAGATAAAGAGACTACCTAGTCCAAACATTTGATGAAGTCCACCGTTGAGCACTTGACTCAAAACAATACACTTGCAACTTGTCCTCAACAAACAAGATATGCAAGCATATGGTGATCGTATATAAATTTAGCACATACAATAGCATAATCCATCAATATTCAGAACAAATACGCCCATGGGATAACAATTCAAATATTTGCAAGACATTAATTGGACGAGAAAATAATATTTCTATTAAAATGTAATCAACATAAGTGTATGAATGACAAACTTCCGTGTCAACACATTTGAAACCAAGAAACTAAGTCCCTTCCATTTGGGCATCCATCACTTCAATCCTCCACCAAAGGCAAGCTCATATAAGAGAGACAATGAGGTTCTCCATCAAATAGGGAAGAACTTGGGGGCTGAACAATGTGTTCAGACTTAAAAGGACAAAGGGATGCAGACTCAATATGAACCGAATAATTTCTCCAGAGTAACTTTGCTCTCAAAGTTGAATTCTTCTCCTCTTTTCCACAGATTGGATATGTCCCATTTATATCCTTCAAATGGAACTGAAAGGCCGATTTAGAACGATTCGAGTATATGGAAATTCAAGGATCATGGATCTCATGATGTGACATGGAAACCCAACACCATTTTTTAATTTTGGACATAAAACCCGATGTACGCGTGCTGTAATGGTGCAACATGTGTATACACATGTTGTATAGTTGTTAGGGTGTGTATATGTGGAAAAATACATTTTTTAGCTTTGGGAAATGCAAAAAGGGACTTCAAGTCTGCATAGGGAAATGGAAAAAGGCCCTCTGAGCAAGTTTGCATAAGGTGAGGCAAATCTTGCTATAACATGTATATATATATCTTCACTTGCATTTAAGTGTATGAAGATATATTAAACTTACACACACACACACACACACACACACACACACACACACACACACACACACACACACACACGAACACACATAAACTCTAACTATGGCGACGATAGGGTTCTTTTACAAGGAGGATTAATCTAATCCAGATTTGTAAACACATTTTTTGGGATTGATGCAGATAGGGCGATGGACGGATATAATCCCTTAGTGGATTACTTTGAGGATACATTTTCAGAGACAATGATATTCATCAATTCACCAATAATTGTGTGCAAGAAAATCTCCTTGGATGAAGTCAACTCACATACGATTAGCTTTGGATTGGGGGCCCCTCTATTAAGATCATGTCAAGAGAGCTCCTTGCCATGTAGACATCCCACCTCCTTGGGATCTGCCAACAAAGATCAAGTACCAAGATCTTTAATCCCCATTTGACTTCAACTCACACATTCACGCCGTTGGTTAGATTGGAACGGTCCCCTTCAGGTGCACCCAGAGTGAAAGGTGAAAGATGTGGGTCGACTGGTAAATTATCCATTTCCTCTATACATTTTAACCTTGTACAATAAATTACTGCAAATAGATTCTTAATAAAAACATAAAGATACAATGGCAGACACACACACACATTACACAAATATTTTATCATGGAAACCCAAACTGGGAAAACCAACAACCTATTTAGAGTTGCACCTTTAATGTTGTATTCATCATATCAGCCGCAATACAATTCCCTCATACAAAAAGATGATTTCCTTCTTGGGTGAAAACCCTAACATAACTTCTACCATCGGATTTGCGACCTTATAATGAACATTCAAGATTGACTATGAAATCACAATATTTTACAAGGCATAAGGTGGGTAGGCATACTTGCATATTAATCAAGAAGATAATCAGGCTCCACAACCAACAAGTTCTACTCCCCTGTGACCCCCTTGCACGCCCGATTTAACATGAATACTAGGTCTAGTCATGCAAAGAATATAACACATGCCCACCATCCTCACATAGAGGCGATGAATATTTGAGAAGCCATAAAAAAATGGTAAAGTCATGGAGGGGTGAGGTTGTTTTAGTGGTTGGAGAAGACTTGAAAGTATCCCAAATTGCATAGCTTGAAAGCAGAGCCATAGTTGGTAACTTTTGTTGTTGATGGATGTCATCGAAATTGGTAAATATGTGGATGGAGAAGGAATGGGGTCCAACTTTGGGTTGGCTTCCCATATGTCACTTGATTTCATGCGGTTGGATGGGGGTTATTTCTCGGTCAAAAGCCGATGCTGATTTGGTTCTAGCTGGAAGATGGTATTGGGATCGCCATCTTCTTTTCTTAAAATCATGGCACCATTGTTCGATGCCAGGCAGGAGGTTTTATATAGCATGCCAACCTAGATAAAACTCCCCAACTCGCCCCTTGAGTTTTGGATGGATGTGAGGTTGAAAGAGATAGGTGAGGTTCTGAGTACTTTCATTACAATGGATTCGAGCTATAAATTGTCAAATTATCGCTAAGTGGCACATATTCTAGTGGTATTATACCCCATGAAAGGTTTGTTTGAGTCTATGGAAATCATAATGGGTAAAACATTGTATACCCAATAGTGGGATTACATCAATATTTCGTTTCGGTGCTCCCGGTGTCACCAAGTGGGTCATGTGCATGCATACTGTATATTGACTTTTAGGAAATCAAGTTGCTCTAGTATTCGTGAAGAGGTGAGTGGCATATAAGGCAAGGATTCCTTGGGCCCAATGATTGGTTCATCAGATAGAGCATAATTTGTCAATGATGGAGGAATTTCAGACTGAGATGTGAAGGAAGGGAAGGTACCCTCTAACACAAATGAACATGTAAGAATTTTCATGAGTGCTAAAGAGGATGCTGATGTTTTGGTATTTGCGGGAGGTATTAAACTCCAAGTGTAACATTTGTACTTATAATAGAACATTTCAGAAGAAAGAGAACCATTAAACAGATGTGTGTAAACCCTAGAAGAGAAGTCGGCCCAAAGAGAATAATAATAAAGAATTAGAAGGTCCCAGAAAGAGAAGTCAGCCCACCTAGAAAAATCACTTGAACAAGCTAGTATAAATAAGGAGGCTCCTATCTCATTTAGACATACTCACTTAGCTAGTGCGTAAGTCTAAGGAGAAGCAAATGCAACAACTAGTGCACAAGTCTAAGGAGTAACAATTGCAACTGAAGAGGGAACAATTCTGGAGAGAGTAGTGCAATAGTTGTCGTGGAGTATTCTCAGTATTTCTGCTATCTCTCTTGTGCCTTTCTCTTGGTAAAGGTATGCTTATTTTAGTAAAGGTACATTCTCTTGGTATTGTGTTGCTGCTGCAGCAATGGTGTTTCTGGTAAGGGTTTATCTGTTGGTTCTTGTAACACCCTGTTTCCCCCAGTCTCTAAAAATAACTATACTGGCCAAGAACTATGGCAGACTCAAAGATGTGAATGTGTGATTTTGAATGGACCTTAGTAAAAAAGGTCGACGGATGTAGATAATGTTATGAATATATGTTACAGGACTGTTGGGAGGGGGATGTGCTGAAAAGAGACCACGATGGCCAATGAAAGGTGGTGGAAGGCACCTGGAATGGTGGCATTAACTTCCACCGAAACCAATACCATATTTGGTCTTCACTAGCCCGAAGATCAAGAGCAGCTTGTTGGCCCTGAAATGAATTACTCGCCAGGTTGGTAGGTGAAGAGGCTCCTCATGAGTTAATGAGGGATGGGGGTGAACCACCGATCTATGGAAGCCTCAGACCAGACCACCATGGGGAAGTTCGTGCCACACACAACCTCACCGGAAAAGAAAAGGCAGGAAAGAGGTGTGGAAGAAAGGAGTCGCGAGAGAGATCGCAAGAGGGGAGAAATTAGAAGGACTCTGGAAAAATATACAGAGTGATTGATAAGCAGAGAAGAAGGAGAGTAACCTTCGTTCTCGACTTCTGACGAACAGAGACTCAGTCCCACATCATCGTGGTCTAAGCTCTGGGGTGGCTAGTGGTAAATCCATTCGGAATCGCTGAGCCTACGGTTGGGTGGAAATGAGCACCCCTCTTAGCAGTTGCAACAAACCTGATGTTTTTTTGATAAGTGTTATATCTCGTATCTTGAAACTAATATTTTGACATGTATGATCATGGTTTGTGCAATTGTGAATGGTTTCAGTATAAGACTGTCTGTATGGTGTTTTAATCAGAAATAGTGGCTGTATGCTTATATTGGAAAGACCACCTCTGGCTTACATAAAAATATACATACATACACACACACACACACACACACACACACACACACACACACATATATATTTAGAATGAATTCAGTTTTCAAGGCTGTTCTCGGGAAATTTATTCCCTTAATTGTCTCAAGTACTGCCCTGGATAGATCTCCTCACAGGGACACCCTTTTTGAAAGTTTATCCAAGGATCTGCTGGAGGATTTTATGGCGTAAGTCTCAAAACCTTGCATGAGAGAGAATGGTCCTTTTTGACTTTGACATTTCGGTGTTTCAACATCCAGAATATCCAAGGGTGAGTTCCCTTGTACTCGCAAGTCCCGAAATCCCGACTTACGAAATCCCGATGGAAGAAACCCCGAAATAAGATGAGCAGGTTTAAGAGTTGGTATTTCAGAGTTTCGGTACCCGGAATACCCGAGGGTGAGTTCCTTTGTACTCGCAAGTCCCGAAATCCCGACATGCGAAATCCTGAAATGACAGCGTGTAGCTAAATCCTGATATTTCGGTGTTTCGGCATATGGAATATCCAAGGGTGAGTTCCCTTGTACTCGCAAGTCTCGAAATCCTGACTTGTGAAATCCTGAAAAGATAGAGTGTGGAGAAGTTATTATATTTCGGTATTTCGGCACCTGGGGTACCTAAGTGCGACCCCCATGTATTCGCCAGTCTAAAAAATCTGACCCGCAAATTCTCGATGGAGAAAACCTTGAAATAGTGGAGCATGTTTGGAGTTTGGTATTTCGGAGTTTCGGCTCCCGAGAAACCCAGGTGCGAGTCCTCCTGTCATCGCATATCCTAAAAACCTGGTTTGAAAATTCCCAAAATTGCTTAGCACGTATAGATTCGACGTTTCGGTGTTTCGGTACTCGGAATACCCAAGGGCAAGTTCCCTTGCACTCGCAAGTCCTGAAATCCTGACTTGAGAAATCCCGAAATGGTCTAGCGCATATAGATTCGGCATTTCGGTACCCCGAATACCCAAGGGTGAGTTCCCTTGCACTCGCAAGTCCCGAAATCCCGACTTGTGAAATCCCGAAATAGTATAGTGTATTTAGAGTTCAGTGTTTCAGAGTTTCGGCTCCCGGGAAACCCAGGTGCGAGACCTCCTGTTCTCGCATATTGTGAAATCATGATGGATGAGACCCTGAAATGACAATAGCGCAGATGAGTTATGGTGTTTCGGCACCCAGGATATCTAGAGGCAAGTCTCTTGTACTCGCTAGTCCCGAAATCCAGACTCGCAAAACCCCGAAATGGCATAGCGTGTCTAGAGTTTGGATGTTTCAGAGTTTCAGCACCCGGGAAACCCAGATGCGAGACCTCTTGTCTTCGCGTAGCCCAAAATCCTGACTTATGAAATCCCAAAATGATAGAGCGTGGACAGGTTATGATGTTTTGGAATTTCGGCTCCCGTGAAACCCAGGTGCGAAACCCTCCTGTCCTCGCATATCGTGAAATCTCGATAGGTGAAATTTCGAAATGGATTAGCACACATGGTTTTGGATTTTTGGCGTTTCGGTACTCGGGATCTCTAAAGGTCAGTTTTCCTCGTGTTCGCTAGACACGAAATTCCGATGGATGAAACCCCAAAATGAGTTTGGCAGATATAGGGTCTTTGGTGTTTTGGCACCCGGGAAACCGAAGGGTAGGAATCCCTCGCCCTCTTGTACCATGAAAACCTGGTATGCGAAACCCCGAAAAGTGGAGTGCCAAGCTTCAATCCGAGGAATTATTAATTGTGACGAACTATTGGTTCCCTTCAGGTTTCGACACCTCGAAAGTCAGGGAACCGAGAATACCTGCTTCGCAATTTCCCGAATCGCAAAAGCTGGGAGCACCTCTCTGGTAAGGCCTGTGGTCATTGCCGATGATCACATAGGTACGGATAAGGGATGGTAGGGTCTGCAACAAGTCCCATAGGAATTCGAGGATTTCGTTCGTCGGAGAAGAGAAGGAAAAGCCAAAATTTTTTTTAGACTTCCATAGTCGGTGTGTTACAAATTAGTATCAGAGCATGGTTACAACACTTGGCCTGCTTGGGCTCATGAGCAAGTTGCGCATAGCTCCATTCGAAACACTCCTAAAAGGAGTAACCCCCTGTCTTAACCTTCTTGATCAAAAGTCGAAGTTAAGAATGAAAACTCCTATTGTGTGTGTGCATGTAAAAAAAATAAATATGAATTATGTACTAGTTATAAATGAATATAAATATTGACTAATAACCAACCTTTTTCTTTTGCACACAAAGCGGAAGATCAACCACGAAAAATTGTAGACATAGAGAATGGTGACTCACCATGAAGTGGGGGAAGGCTCCCACAATAGAGATGAAGAGACTGACGAAAGGAGGGCGGTAGGGACCCCTCCAGATCTGGCTGAGACTATGAGGAGCCTCATGGCCGAATTACAGAGCTGCAAGGCTGACAACGAAAGGATGATAAAAGAGCAAGAGAAGCAAACAAAAATTAATGCAGTTTTACTGCAAAGCTTATCCGACATACAAAGGCAATTGCAAAATGAACCCGAGACACAAAAACGTGGTCATGTCAGTGGCCACACTGAGAGCAACACCTCGAGAAAGGTCCACCCCAGAGATAAGGGACAAGCGTCAGACAATTGTTCTGGAAAGGAAGCTGGCGACTCAGAGGGATCTTCTAGCAGCAGAACTAGTTCTCATTCCCGAAGAAAACAAAAGAAGCATAAACTTTCCAAGAGTCATAATCTCAAAGAGTTCAAGAAGGCCAAACCACCCTTTTTTGACGGTGAAATAAATAAGGGAGAGGAAGCAGAGGCCTGGCTACTTGGACTAAAGAAGTATTTGAAAGTCCATGACTTATTGGAAAACTTGAAGGTCCGTGTAGCCACCTTCAACTTGAATGGAAAGGCTTCCATTTGGTGGGAAGACCTTAAGAATGTAAAAGGGATTCACAAAGAAGACCTGTCTTGGGAACAATTTGAGAAATACTTCAGGAAGAAGTATCTGTCGAAAAAATATTTCGACAAAAAGACTAAAGAATTCTATGAACTTAAGCTGGGGCAACTCACCATAGAGGAATATGTCAACAAATTCCTCGAGTTGCTAAGGCATGTACCCTACATAAAAGCAGAAAAGGCCAAGGTGCAACGTTTCATCAGCGGACTACCTAAGGACATTTCAGATATCAGATCCTTTATGGGATTAGCAGGATACTATAGGAGATTTATAAAAGGATTCTCTAAGATTGGTTGTCCAATCATTGCCCTCCAGAAGAATAAGACAAAATTCACATGGACACAAAAATGTGAAGAAAGATTTCAAACCCCGAAACATCTACTGACCCACGCACCCATGTTGAAGATCGTCGATCTCGAAGCTGACTTCCTCATGTGCACAAATTCCTGTAAGGAAGGGCTCGGAGTAGTCCTTATACAAGGAGGAAGTGTGGTCTGCTATGAATCCCAAAAATTGAATGAGAACGAAGTCAACTATGTGACCCATGATCTAGAGTTGGTTTCCATAGTGCAGGCCTTGAAAATGTGGAGGCATGCCCCTCCTAGGAAGAAAATTTGTACTTATGACAGACCACTGTGGATTGCGATATCTATTTGACCAACCAAAGCTCAATTCCAGATAAGCTAGGTGGATGGCCCTCCTCAGCGAGTTTGATTTTGAAATCGAACATATTAAGGGAAAGGAAAATAGGGTGGCTGATGCCCTTAGCAGGAGCATGAAAACAATTCACCTCGCTGCAGTGAGCACCTGCGAGATGGATTTCAAGGAAAGAGTCATAAATGCACAAGAGACAGACACATTTGTCCATACCGTGACCTCGTACTTGTAGCAAGAGCCCACCAGGATAAAGTATGGAGACTACCAGATGATGGAAGGAGGTATGCTCACATACTGAAGCAGATTGTACATTCCAGATTGTGACAACTTGAAGAGGTTCATACTGGATGAACTACATAAAAGGCCCTATACTGGTCATACAGGATACCAGAAGATGATCACGGCCACCAGGAAACAATTCTATTGGTCTGGGTTGAAGAAAGACATAGCCGAGTACTTAGCCAAATGCATAGAGTGCCAACAAGTTAAAGCAGAACATCGACACCCAACAAGATTATTGAAACCTTTGCCAATTCCATAATGGAAATGGGAAACCATCTCCATGGATTTCATCACTGGATTACCAACCTCGACCAAACAGAATGATGCCATCATGGTAGTGGTGGATAAATTGAGCAAGTTCTCTCATTTTATCCCCGTCAAGTCAACTTGTAAGGCTATAGACATCGCCAACGTATTCACGAAGGAGATATTTAGACTGCATGGTATGCTGAAAGAGATCATGTCTAATAGAGACACAAAATTTACTTCCAACTTTTGGAAATCACTAATGGCTAGTTTGGAGACCAAGTTACTATTTAGCACAGCCTATCACCCTCAAACCGATGGATAGACGGAAAGGGTGAATCAAATATTAGAAGACATGCTTAGAATGCATGTAATGCATCAACCCAAGAAGTGGGAAGACTACCTGCCACTGGTGGAGTTCGCCTACAACAACGGCTACCAAGAATCCTTAAAGATGAGTCCCTTCGAAGTCCTCCATGGTAGGCCATGCAACACTCCTATCAGTTGGAGTAATCCCGTAAACAAAATTTCTTTTGGACCCGAATCGACAGAAAATTTATGCCGAACAAAAGAGAACCCCAAGAGAATTCAAGACGGGAGACCATGTATATCTCAGAGTTAGGCCCAGGAAGAGTTCCCTGAAAATGGGAGCTTGTGCCAAGTTGGCACCTCAGTATTGTGGACCCTTTGAGGTTCTAGATAGAGTGGGACCTGTAGCCTATAGGCTAGCACTTCCTCCCACAGTAAAAGCACATAATGTTTTCCATGTTTCATTATTGAAGAAATATGTACATGATTCTAATCATATAATTGACTAGTCTGTGATCTAGGTGGAATCGGAGGGAGAATTCCTACCAGAACCTCAATGGATACTAGACAGAAAGGAAACCCCGCTCTGGAACCGAACCATTGCACAGGTCAAGGTGCAGTGGAGACATTTTGGCCCAGATGAGGCTACATGGGAAATGGAGGATTCCATGAAACAAGCATATCCGATTTTGTTTACCTCTGTACATACATGTCATATTGATTGATAGAACATCGAGGACGATGCTCCTTTAAGGGGGAGGGAATTGTAACACCCTGTTTCCCCCAGTCTGTAAAAATAACTATACTGGCCAAGAATTATGGCAGACTCAAAGATGTGAATGTGTGATTTTGAATGGACCTTAGTATAAAAGGTCGACGGATGTAAATAATGTTATGAATATATGTTGCGGGACTGTTGGGAGGGGGATGTGCTGAAAAGAGACCATGATGGCTGATGAAAGGTGGTGGAAGGAACCTGGAATGGTGGCGTTAAATTCCACCGAAACCAATACCATATTTGGTCTTCATTGGCCCGAAGATCAAGAGCGGCTCGCTGGCCCCAAAATGAATTACTCGCCAGGTTGGTAGGTGAAGAGGCTCCTCATGAGTTAATGAGGGATGGGGGTGAACCGCCCATCTGTGGAAGCCTCAGAACTGACCACCACGGGGAAGTTTGTGCCACACGCAACCTTGCCGAAAAACAAAAGGTAGGAAAGAGGTGTGGAAGAGGGGAGTCGCGAGAGAGATCGCAAGAGGGGAGAAATCAGAAGGACTCTGGAAAAATATACAGAGTGATTGATAAGCAGAGAAGAAGGAGAGTAACCTTCGTTCTCAACTTCTTACGAACAGAGACTCAGTCTCATAGCATCGTGATCTAAGCTCGGGGGTGGCTAGTGGTAAATCCATTCAGAATCGCTGAGCCTACGGTTGGGTGGAAACGAGCACCCCTCTCAGCAGTTGCATCAAACCTGGTGTTTTTCTGATAAGTGTTATATCTTGTATCTTGAAATTAATATTTTGACATGTATGCTCATGGTTTGTGCAATTATGAATGGTTTCTGTATAAGACTGTCTGTATGGTGTTTTGATCAGAAATAGTGGTTGCATGCTTATATTGGAAATACCACCTCTGTCTTACGTAAAAATATACATACATACATACATACATATATATATATATATATATATAGAATGGATTCAGTTTTCAAGGCTGTTCTCGGGAAATTTATTCACTTATTTGTCTCAAGTACTGCCTTGGATAGATCTCCTCACAGGGACACCCTTTTTGAAAGTTTATCCAAGGATCTGCTGGAGGATTTTATGGCGTAAGTCTCAAAACCCTACACGAGAGAGAATGGTCCTTTTTGACTTCGACATTTTGGTGTTTCGGCATCCGGAATATCCAAGGGCAAGTTCCCTTGTACTTGCAAGCCCCAAAATCCTGACTTGTGAAATCCCGATGGAAGAAACCTCGAAATAAGATGAGCAAGTTTAAGAGTTGGTATTTCGGAGTTTCGGTACCCGGAATACCCGAGGGCGAGTTCCTTTGTACTCGCAAGTCACGAAATCCTGACATGCGAAATCCCGAAATGACAGCGTGTAGCTAAATCCCGATATTTCAGTGTTTCGGCATCCAGAATATCCAAGGGTGAGTTCCCTTGTACTCGCAAGTCCCAAAATCACGACTTGCGAAATCTCGAAAAGATAGAGTGTGGAGAAGTTATTATATTTCTGTATTTTGGCACCTGGGGTACCTAAGTGCGGGCCCCATGTATTCGCCAGTATCGAAAATCCAACTCACGAAATCCCAATGGAGGAAACCCCGAAATAGTGGAGCATGTTTGGAATTTGGTATTTCGGAGTTTCGGCTCCCGGGAAACCCAGGTGCGAGACCTCCTGTCATCACATATCTCAAAAACCCGGTTTGCGAATTCATGAAATTGCTTAGCGCGTATAGATTCAGCGTTTCAGTGTTTCGGTACCCAAAATACCCAAAGGCGAGTTCCCTTACACTCACAAGTCCTGAAATCCCGACTTGCGAAATCCTGAAATGGCCTAGCGCGTATAGATTCGGTGTTTCGGTACTCGGAATACCCAAGGGTGAGTTCCCTTGCACTCGCAAGTCCTGAAATCCCGACTTGCGAAAACCCGAAATAGTATAGTGTATTTAGAGTTTGGTGTTTCATAGTTTCGGCTCCCGGGAAACCCAGGTGCGAGACCTCCTGTTCTTGCATATCGCGAAATCCCGATGGATGAGACGCCAAAATGACAATAGCGTAGATGAGTTATGGTGTTTCGGTGTTTCGACACCCAGGATATCTAGAGGCAAGTCTCTTGTACTCGCCAATCCCAAAATCTCGACTTGTGAAACCCTGAAATGGCATAGCGTGTCTAGAGTTTGGATGTTTCGGAGTTTCGACACTCGGGAAACCCAGATGCGAGACCTCATGTCTTCGCGTAGCCTGAAATCCCGAAATGATAGAGCGTGGACATGTTATGATGTTTTAGAGTTTCGGCTCCATGGAAACCCAGGTGCGAAACCCTCCTATCCTCGCATATTGTGAAATCCCGAAATGGATTAGCACACATGGTTTTGGTGTTTCGACGTTTCGGTACCCGGGATCTCCAAAGGTCAGTTTTCCTCATGTTCGCTAGACACAAAATTTCGATGGATGAAACCCCAAAATGAGTTTGGCGGATATAGGGTCTTCGGTGTTTCGACACTCGAGAAACTGAAGGGTAGGAATCCCTCGCCCTCTTATATCGTGAAAACCCGGTATGCGAAACCCTGAAAAGTGGATTGCCAGGCTTCAATTCGAGGCGTTCTTATTGTGACGAACTGTTGGTTCCCTTCGGGTTTCGGCACCTCAAAAGTCAGGGAATCGAGAATACCTGCTTCGCGATTTCCCGAATCGTGAAAGCCGGAAGCACCTCTCTGGTAAGGCATGTGGTTATCACCGATGATCATGTAGGTATGGATAAGGGATGGTAGGGTTTGCAACAAGCCCCATAGGAATTCAGGGATTATGTTCCTCAGAGAAGAGAAGGAAAAGCCGAAATTTTTTTAGTCTTCCATAGTGGGTGTGTTATGGTTCTAGTGTGGACTTTCCATAATCATTCTATCTAAGAAAAGGTTATCGTGCTTAGGGGTGGCATATGTGAATGCCTATGATTAGGTGACAATGATGTGACATTGTCTATGGGTAAACGAGCATACCAAAATTTTAACATGGTATCAGAGCCAATTTCCTTTGTAACAGTCTAATTGCTAGAAGGAATATCTTCAGTTTCCCCCATTTTCAAGCTCGTTGATCACTTACTGAACCCACTAAGAAGGTCTCCTAAGGAGGGCGCATCTTTTCCCCATATCAGATCTGCAATTTTCTAAAGTTGAAAAATAAGGGTTTTCTAATAAAACCCTAGGTCAAGGCGTTTGGCATTTAAATGTTGTTTTGAAGTTGATTCTTGGAGAAAGGAGGACTCCTTGGCATAACAGGCTTCATTAAAGAAGAAATTGAAGAGCCAGAGGGAGATGAGGCAGTGGCAGTTGCAACACCAATTGCAACATCAATTGCAACACCAGTTGCAGTTCCTCTAGAACAGTGAATTTTTTGTGAAATGTTGGGCCTAATTTTTGGTTTTCCTAGTGCACCTTACCCTAGTACATCTCCAACTATATCCAGATTGCAAGTCGAAGGACTTTGAAGTTATAGGATTCGTCGTTTCCTGCAACTATTTTCTACTACTGTTGGAGGTATGTACTTGTATATGTTTAAATTGTATCACTATCTTTAGGGTGTTTGTAGGAGAAGGGATATTTTAATCATAAATCCATAGGGATCTCAAATCCAACACATTCATAGGAACATCACATTCCATGTTTGATTTCTTTGATATGCCTCTAGCTGTTATAGCATTATTGTGATCTTATGAACATTTAGGTTGCATTTTGATCTATTAAAGTTATGATTATTTCTGGTCAAAGTTGAAGTTATAAGTTGATCTTAGTCAAAGTATTAGATTGATTGAGGTTGAAATTTTAGAGTTTATTTGCATAATATTCCGTAACTCATATTGTCAAGAAAACATATTGTCTTAGTACATGGGACAGGTTGGAGAGAATACTTGTCATCTTGAGTGAAGGAGACTCAAAAGAAAAGCAACAACACTCATTCTTGAAGATAAGACTCCAGGTTCCAATTGATTAAATTGATAAGTTTCCAATTTGCACATATCAACTTTGATAATTTCTACATTACAAGTAAACACTATAGTTGTGACAACAATATTTAAAAGGATTTATTATTGCTAGACACAATGAATACTTAGTAGCATGTGAGTACTATTGATATAAATGATTATTGTACTTGTTTTCAAGATGAACTAACATCTCCTCTAGGAGATATTTCTTGTTTTGCTTTCTAGAAGGTCACCTTGGTAATGATATGGTTATTACCATGAAATTGTATTTTATTCTTGTTAACACATATATGTTCTTATGAAAATGCTATTATATTGGAAATACTTTTTCTCTTGTTGCTCTTGTCTCGGGCATGTTATTATGGAGGAGTGATTGGTCACAACACTGGAAGAGTGTTGTTCCTATTTCTTGTTATTTCATTTTTATTTTGTCTCTTGTAATAGGTAGGTCACCTTGGTAATGATATGGTTATTACCATGAAATTGTTTTTTATTCTTTTTAACACAGATATGTTCTTATGAAAATGCTATTATATTGGTAATACTCTTGCTCTTGTTTCTCTTGTCTTGGGCAGGTTACCATGGAGGAGTTATTGGTCACACCACTGGAAGAGTGTTGCACCTATTTCTTATTATTTCATTTTTATTTTGGCTCTTGTTCCAGGTAGGTCACCTTAGTAATGATATGGTTATTACCATGAAATTGTATTTTATTTTTGTTAACACATATATGTTCTTATGAAATTGCTATTATATTGGAAATACTGTTTCTCTTATTTATCTTGTCTCGGGTAGGTTACCATGGAGGAGTGATTGGTCACAAGACCGGAAGAGTGTTGTTCCTATTTATTATTATTGCATATTTATTTTGT
Organism: Picea engelmannii; assembly: GCA_009831015.1. Classification (NCBI taxonomy): domain Eukaryota; kingdom Viridiplantae; phylum Streptophyta; class Pinopsida; order Pinales; family Pinaceae; genus Picea; species Picea engelmannii. The sequence goes on from ML812725.1 coordinate 69,219, forward strand.
CTCTTGTTCCAGGCAGGTCACAAGTGATAGCTCTGATAAGGAGCCACTGTGACGATTATCATCATCATCATCATCATCATCATCATCATCATCATTATTATTATAAGAGTGTTATTCTTGTATATTATTTTCCCTTGTTGTTGGTCTTTCTCCCTGTAACATCCCGCTCTTGCACACACCTGATGTGACTTATTTTTTGAGGACACTTGCATGCAAGTGATCTGGTTCATTATGTGATTGTCTGTTTCTCTTATGGATTCTAATGATGAGATTGTGGATTATGATGTTATGTTATTTATGTATAGACATGTGTTATTGATTGGTTTCTCCTGAGTGTGCAAGACTCTTGACAGATTGAGGATTCCGATGGAATCAATGGACCTCCCTGGACTCTGGATTGAGTTAGGGAGTGGACTGTGTATGGTTTGAGTATTTTTGTTATTGCATATGTGACATATGACTGGGCATATTATGATGTTGTTTATGGATCGTTGACATGTTTCATTGATGGATGCATGCTGACGATTGCTTGCTAATCAGACTCACATTAGGAGTAAAGGGGCCATGCACAACAACCAAAGATGTTGAGGGAGAGGTGTGGCAATAGCCCTGCCACAACCTACTAGCACTCCCGCCGTGGCTCGAACTGTAGGTTAACGATTAACTAGTTCGAGAGATCCATGATAATGTGAGGGCAGACTGAGACAATCACTCACAAAGATTCTAAGGGGCACGCAATAAGGCATGGTCCTTATTCCTTAGAGGCCCTTAGTCTTCCACAAGGTCACTTGATGGAGTATTGACTCCAAGGGTTGGACGTCTACTAAAATCAGTCAAAAGATGAGTGGCACCCTTGGAGCACGCAGTGTCTCTCGAAGGGCACGTCACATAAATGATACATGAATAAAAGAGAGTGGCACCCTTGGAGCACGTCACGATTTTTAACACTGGTGAGTCAATGAAGCTTGGTCCCTAGAATTTTTTATTTTTATTTTGACATGGTCAGCCTTAAAATAAATGTTGTATTGATAAAGCATATTAATTATAAAATTTTCCCTTAAAAATTGCTAAGCCTAGGTTTAAGTAGGATATGAGGACTAAAAATTAATTAAGCAATTAATAAAGGGGGGATGAAGAAAAAAAAATCAAATTTATAATTTAAAGGAGAAATAATTCATCTAAAATTAATTGTTGTTTATGAGCAAAACTTGCTAATTTAGAACTTCGACAAAAAGGGGAAATTAAATGCAAAAAGAATGTGGAACATAGAAAGGAATCTAGTCTAGAGAACTTTCCTAATTAGAACTCAACTAAGCTTTAAGAAAGGCGTCAATCATTAAAGGAAATTGAGGGAATAAAGGGATAGCAAGGAGCGTTTTTAGAAACGCCTTTAGGTGGGTGAGGGAAATTGGCAAGTTAATTTAATTAATTCAATGAATTTCTGGTGCAACTAAGGGATCGGTTAAAAAGTGTACGGGGGAGAGTATTTCCTAATAGTTTTTTAATAAAAATAATTTAAAGTTCATTTAGAAAGCGTCACTAAGAAGAACTCTATAAAATTAATGGCAAGGAAGAGGAAGGGATCACGACTGGTATGTGTAAGGTTATGTTGCCATATTTTTCTTGTGGGAGTTGGGATACGCAACTCAAAAGGAGAGTGGTAGCTCGACCTTGCAAGGTGAGCTGGGAGATATATTTTTCTTTGGTTTGTGTGCGTGGCCCCTTTGCATCTCGGGGGGCTAAGGGGGAAGAAGGGTACCCCTAACCTTGGTTGGGAGGTACCAGTGAGGTCTTCACGGTTAGAAAGCAGAGAGTTGGATGGAGTGCAAGCGCGGGAGAATCTCTTCGAATCCTTGCCCTCGGTCACGATATTTCTACAAAAGGTTGATGGTTATAAGATTTAATTTTTATATATGTTTGTCTGTGGTGTTTCTGTTGAAGATTGATGATGATGAGATTTTTTTTTTTAATTTTTTTTTTTTTTATATATGCATGGCTATGGTGTTTCTTCTGGAGATTGATTATGATAGGATTTAAATCTTATATATGCATGGTTACGGTATTGGTAATTAATTTGCTCAACAAATTTTTAGTTTACAATTTGTAGGTAAGATTGAAGGACAAAACCTATGATCGGTGTATGCATGCAAGGGAACACTACTGGGTTATTGATATAATTGAATTCATTCAAAACTGTCGTAAGAATTTATGTAGCCCATGCATTTATCAATGAAATTTTACACTCATCATAGGATTGTTGGAATCATACTCACTCCCTAGCAGTTCAGTAGATTTATTGTTCGAATCCCTTAAGGCATTGATAAGTTCGGCTTAGTTCCAGGTTGGGTTGTTGGCTACCATAAACATTTCATACTCGCCATTCTTAGAAATCCGGAGCCTGTAGTTTGCCTTGTTACCCTTGTATTGATTGAATTCCGCTTGTATAAATAGGATCCACTCAGTAGGATCCTTTCAATGGATCTTTTCTCCAACACACACACCTTTTCTCCAATGCCTTGAATGAAGAAGATCCACAATCTGACTTAAAGAACTAAAACAAAGCTCTCAAGCATAATTTGTAGTAGAACTCTCCATGCAAATCTTAGCCTATTCAACCTTCACTTTTTCCATGAGAGATCCCTCTTTATATAGTGTGAAAGAGAGATGGATGGGGAGATTAGGATGATCCCACTAAATCAGAAAAGCAAGTAAGATCCAAACCAATCAAAGGCCACTTCATCTTCTATAACATTCATGAATTTTGACTTTTCCTTTGCTTTAAGAATCATCGCACCCTATGCACAAGCAACATGTGACGACGTCGCAGTCCAGTTTTAGGGCATAGTGCGACGATACGGCATCATCTCACCCCATGCATATAGAAGGGTGCGATGACCTTCCTTGTTGTGGTTTTTGGAAGAGGAAAGAAAACCACTTTTCTCATGAAGAAAGTCTCTTTTAATATTTTCAGGGAACATGAACACATGTTGTCAGTTGATCATTGAGGTGACCAAAACAATGTGTAACAGAATGCCCCCCAAAGTATGAAGCTAGAAATCGTGATAGCTGAAATACTTTGTAGAATGTGTGTATTGAAAACAAAGGAGCACATCGATCAGGAACCAACAAAGAATCAAGCATCTGCATAATAATATACCAACTTCTGAGGTGGCCATTCCCATGCTCAGACTACAAGTGACTCTAATCATAAGTGTCAAGTGAGTCACGGACAATAAACATACACTGTGGATCCATGTCATCATGATTCAACATAGCCACCAGGAATACACTTTGGATCTATGCTCTAAAAGAATTTAAATTCAAACATAGCCACGAGACATACACATTGGATCTATGTGTCGGTACAAACTTATGAATACTCCGTTGCAACCTGGACCAAGATAATGAGATCCAAGGTCTTCATTTCCATTGTCTCTAAGTATGAATCTAGCCATGTGATTACAGGTGTCAAAGTCGAACATGGTAGAAACCACTTGATTACCGGTCATTAATGAAAACCATTAACAAGTGCAAGGGAAATCACCATTGATGTCAATGAATCCTAAGGTACCCTAGTACAATCCAACGAATGTGAATAAATGAGTTGAAGTCGAACACTCGATGGAATCTTCCAATTAGGGGTGAATAATGTGAACCCATTGTTGAAAGCAAAGAAACCTGCCATTGAGGCATGTAGGCTCTAAGGTACTAAATGATTTCTAAATCTTGTTCCTGGATAATGAGTTGAAGTCGATAGGAAAAGACTCATCATAGGAGGGCCTTGATTTATCCCCCATCAATGACATAAATATGTAACACATTTGAAGTAGATCAGAGCATGAAGTGATTTGGAACTGACATAGGGAAGGCCGACATGGTAGAAAATTTATAACTGTAGATGGCCGACTCAATAGAAGGCTTATTTAGGTTGGACTTCTCTTGAACATATGAACAACACGATAGTTGTCTTGGCAGCATTGACTCAAGGAGGACCCAACATATGAACTTGTGGATGGTCAAACGAGAGACAAATGGATTTCCCAACCCAGATACAAAGATGAAGGGGGGTGTCATGTTCGAGAGCGACTATTTCTACCACTAACAAAAATACAAAGACACATTTCTTTCCCAATTTCCCCCCACCATTTTTGACAAGTACCTCTTTATTGTTACGCAAGCTTGAGGAGGATAACATATGATTGTAGATGTAAGCTCATCCTTCGGATGAGTCCCCCAGAGTATGTTTAACGAACCCTAAGAAGGAGTGGTTCGATCCCATATGGGTCTTTCAATGTTTGCTTAATGAGTCCAAAGAAAGCAAACTTAGGAGTTTTTCATTTTTAGAGAGTCTGAAAAACACTTAAAGAGAAATCCATCAGATCCTTTTGCGTAAGTTAGTCTGATGAGACCGAAAAAGAGATAACCTACTTCTCATCAGACGTTTTCCTCAAATACTTTTATGAGCGTGAAAGAACAAGGTCGCTTAGCCATATTTTCATGTTTAGGGAGATTGAAAAGAACTGAAAGCATACTCCATAGGTTTTGTTTTTCGTATTGCCAATGTGGGTTTGAAAAAACAACAAAAGACTACTTTATTACATTCTCATGGTTTCACGAGTGTGAGAAAGAATTAAGACTTTGCTTAGAGTTTTTCCTAAAAAACCCTAAAAGGATCTGTACATAAGAAAAATGTGCCAAAACAAATAAAAAAGGGGTGGACCCTTGTTCCGACGTCTCATCTCTAGACCTTTTAATCTACAAAATTCAACACTTTGCCAAGTTGTTAATACTTTAGGGCATGGATAAAATATAAAAATAATATAATTTTGCAGATAAAAAGTGGTAAAAAACAATAAAATAGGCCCAAAACACCATTTTACCTTTTCATTTGCAAATTTACCCAAATAGTGCTCCAAAGCCCTTTTTCTCCCCGAATTTCAACTGTCGATTGTGGAGCATGTGGTGGATCATTTTGCGAATTGTCTCTGTCAAACATGTAATTTTCTTCTTTTTCATCTTTTCATGGTTTCAAAATTTGTTTTCATTGGTTAAATTTGGGTGTTGGGTCGATTTTTTGGGGCTACCTGCGCGTTGAGATCGTCGCAGGTGCCCTATATTGTGAACTGTGACGATCTTGCATCGTCGCAGGTGACCCTAAAGGTAGGGTGCGACGACGTCACTCTGTGCACAACCCTGCGATGACCACAACCAAAAATTTAAAAAGATAAATTTAACTAGAGAAACCCCCATGAATGAATTTGTATGTTTCTAATCTTCTTTTATTGTTCATTGGTGGGATTTCCTTGGTCAAGATGCTCGAGTGGCGTGAGCGAGAGCATGAAGAAAATGATTATTTTGCCGGGAATGACCCGGGGACAATTATGTCTCTATGGCAATGTGGGTTACTCAAGTTTTTCAGGATTCAGGGCATGAGATCCCAATTGAGGCTGCTAGAGTATTTGGTTCACATGTGGGATGTGAACGAACATCCTTTTCGCATGGGTGTTCATACACTCACAATAGATATAGAGGATATCTATTTTACGATAGGATTGTCTCTCCATGGTTCACGGGTATCGCTCACAGGCAGTAAGGGTGGAGGAAAACCTATGGATTACTATGTTCGCCACCATTGTGTGCCAGGTATCGAAAAACACAGTGGCAAGGTAGCTATCAGAGATGTTTAGGATTTACCATTGTAGACCATCCTTTACACCATTGCTTGCATGACAGGGAGTGCAACTCCCTATATGATTTTCAAATCCATTTTCAATATGAGATAGAGTGCATGGAACCCAGAGTCTTCAACTGGTGTGAGGGTCTCCTGAAAAACATGAAAAAATAACTCACCAAACACCGAAATGGTCAGTTGAAACAATTTGGATATGAGTCCATTTTGGTGTCCTTCTTTCTGGAGAGGGTTCCTATCCTATGTCCGTAGGTGGAGTGGGGTATACCTGCTCCACAGGATCCACGGATGAAGAGGTGGGTGGATCTTATGGATCAACATGTTGGTGTTCTCATCGTCAAGTATGACGATGTTTTCTTCCAATGGATGAGGAATCGATTTCTCATGGTGGAAGACTATGCATATGTTGGGACAGATTTCCATGGAGATCCATATCTAGCTCTTCCTGATGGATCCTAGTGGGGGGACATATGTAAGAAGGAATTTTTTGTTTATATAATGTTTTTAATATTTTAAATATACAAAATGTTTTTTGTGTTATTTATCCAATGACTAATCAAGTGCTCTCAATAATGCATATGTGGGGCCTTATCGTCCACCAAGATCATCTCCCATCCAGAGGCGCAGAGAGAGGGGTGATTTAGTAGGGGTAGATGTTATTGGATAAATCCATAAGTGCGGACACAAACCGATCTCCCTAGATCCACCTGGATCTAGAACAAAGAAAGACAGAATAATACTCTTTCCCTAGATTTCGACTATTGAATGAACTAGGAGGCAAGAATCATGAACATACCTTATGATCGCTTCCTTTGGTCTTTG
>ML812725.1:76507-88788 GCA_009831015.1 Picea engelmannii
GTGTCGCAAATTATACATACTCCATCGCAACCTGGATCACAAAGATAATATCCAGGGTCTTCAATCTCGTCGCCCAAAGTACGAATCTAACCATGTGATTACATGTGTTGAAGTCGAACATGGTAGAAACCACTTGATTACCGATCATTGATGTAACCGTTAACAAGTGCGAGGGAAATCACCATTGATGTCAATGAATCCCAAGGTACCATAGTACAATCCATCGAGTGTGAATAAATGAGTTGATGTCAAACATCCGATGGAATCTTTCGATTAGGGGTCAATAATGTAAACCCACTGTCGAAAGCGAGGAAACTTGCCATTGAGGCATGCAAGCTCCAAGGTACTAAATAATTTCTAAGTCTTGATTCCGGATATTGAGCTGAAGTCGATGGAACAAAACTCGTCACAGGAGGGCCTTAATGTATTCCCCATCAATGACATGAAATGAGTAACAGAGTTTGAAGGTGAAACAGAGCATTTTGCAAATTGGATTGGACACAGGGAAGGCCGACACAGAGAGAATGGATAATTGCAGATGGTCGACTCAATATAGGTTTCACATGGACTTCTCTTGAACATATGAACGACACAACCAATGATTTGGTAGCATTGACTCAAAGATGACACAAGAAATGACCTTGTAATCAATCGAAAGAGAGACAAATGGATTTCCCAAACCGATTTCAAATGATGAATAGGGGGTGTCATGTTCAAGAGCGACACTTACTGCCAATCAATACGAAGATGAAACATATCCATTTCCCAAATTTCCCCCCACCATTTCTGGCAAGTACCTCTTTATTTTTACGCAAGCTTGAAGAGGATCACATATGCTTGTTGATATAAGCTCATCCTTCGGACGAGTCCCTCAGAGTATTTTTAACGAACCCTAAGAAGGAGTGGTTCAGTCCCATCACGGGTCTGTCAATGTTTGTTTAACGAGTCCAGAGATAGTAAAATCGAAGGTTTTTCAAGATTATAGAGTTTGGAAAAACACTTAAAAGAGAACTCTCTCGGTTCCTTTTTCGTAACATAGTCTGGACGAGACTGAAAAAGAGAGAAATTATCGCTCACCAGATGCGTACTTCAAATACTTTATCGAGTGTGAAAATAGAAAGGTCGCTCGACGATCTTTTCATGTTTAGAGAGTTTGAAAAGAGATTAAAAAGGACTCCAGGGGGGTTCCTTTTTCGTATAACCTTGTTGAGCCCGAAAAAGTGATAAAACTATGCTCGATCACGTTCTCATATATTTACGAGCGTAAGAACAGACAAAAACGACGCTCGAGGTTTTATGTAAAAACCCTAAAAACAATAAAAAACACGCCATAACGAAAACAAATATGTCCATACCCTTGTGTTTAATTATCAACGTCATCACACCTGCAAGTCATTACACTCATCTTGATATCAGAGATTAGGTTTAATTAATAAATAAGCATAAAAGAAACCAAAATGACATAGTAAAAAGTAAATCAAATGAGTAAATAATCACTTTTACCATATCATTTCACATTTCCATTATTGAGCTCCAAAACCCCCTTTTTACCCTCCGATTTTGGTGTTAATTTTCGGGAGCTACAAGAGACCATTCGACGAGCCGTTTGCAGCATTAAGGTAAGCTCTTCATTATTGACATTTTCATGGTTTAAATTTTTGATTTCATTGGTTAGTTTTTCAGTTTCAAGTAGTTTTTTGAACCCTACATGCGCGTTGGCATTCTCGCAGGCAGCCCATACGGGGCCTGCGAGAATGATGCATTCTCGCAGGTGAGCCTTAAGCCACCTGCGAGGTTCTCGCACTGTGCCAATGGGGCACCTGCGAGAATCGTAAAATCCAATTTTTTTTTAAATATTTAGCCAATGAAAAAGATCCAGATCACGAATAAAATCATTAATCCTCTTTTTATGTTCCCTGTGCAGATAAATAGCCACAAACATGGTGCTTGAGTGGCGTGAAAGAGAACATGAAGAGGATAATGCAAATGCCAAGAATCATCCTCCTACCATAGCTGCATTGAGAGATTGTGGGCTCTTAAAATACTTCCGCATCCCGGGCATGAGGGCCCAAGTCAGACTACTAGAGTTCCTGGTCCGTATGTGGGACCCAGATCAACAAGTTTTCAATGTAGGAGCTCACACATTGTCTATAGACATTGAGGACATATACTTTTTGATTGGATTGTCCAGGCACGGGTATTATGTCAGCCTGACCGGTAGTAGAGGTGGTGGGCTAAAGATGAGTGAATACTACAATCAATACTGTGTACCAGAGGCTGAGAGGAAAAAGGGAAAAGTTGTTATCTGGGGGGTACAAGGCTTGACCCTCCGCACTATCCTTTTTACTATAGCTCGGATGGCTGGGAGTTCTGCTCCTCATATGGCATTACAGAGCTACTTTCAGTATGCTATCGAGTGTACTGAGCCTCGAGTATTCAATTGGGCAGATGCTGTGCTTCGCAGTATCAAAAAGCAATTAACCAAATGCAGGTGAGGTGAATTGAAACAATTTGGGTATGGATCTTTACTAGTGTCCTTCTTCCTTGAAAGGGTCCCTGTATTTAGACTATAGGTTGAGTGGAACCTACCGGGTCCTAGGGATCCAAGGATGTTGAGATGGTGTTGGCTCATGGCCCGACACGTGGCAGGACCAATCGTCAAATACGATGATATTTTCTTTGACAGGATTCAAAACCAGATGTTAATGGTCGATGACTATGCTTATGCCGGGTTGGATTTTTGAGGAGATATGGATTTGGCATTGCCTGAAGACGCTCAATGGGGTGACCTTGGTAAGAAGTACACACATTTTCTCTTTTTAAATGTTTTTGTGAATTTTTAGCATATTCAAATGTTTTTGTTTTATATGTTTATCCGAAGACTAACACAAAATGTTTGTTGATAACACAGATGCTGGACCATATAGACCTCCTGGCACTTCTCCTATCCAACGACGAGGAGAGGTAGCAGTAGCAACACCACAGTATGCTGAAGATTATCAGGTGGTGGAACAAAATTTAGAGGGCCTGACAGCAGACATTCCAGATATGACTCTGGAAGAGGTTCCCTGACGCGATCAACGTCACACTGTAGGGGTATCAGCAGCTATGAGTCGACTGCTCCGTAGGGTTGCTAGGGAAGTTGTGTGTTACCGTGAACGTCATCCGTGACATCACTTTGTAGAAGCTATAAGCTTCAATTTTTGATATTTTGGTCTTCGGGCAAACTTTTTGTAAAAAACACCTTTGATCGTTATATATACAGATGGTTTCTACCGGTTTACTTTATAATGTGTGAATTTTGATGTGTTTAATTTATAAATGGTTCAAATTTCTGTCCAATGCATAATTAGCCAATGCATCTGTTAATGTATTAAGACATCTAGGAATATGCTGATATTCAATGTGATCAAAATAACGTTCCAAGAGGCGAATTTGCAAATACACCCGTAACAAAGTAGGACTTCGAATAGAGTAGATATTACTTAACTGTAGTACTAAAAGCTGCGAATCAAGTCGCACAACCAAATGACGAATTCCGAGTGAGATAGCGTCAACCAATAATTCAATAACGATGCTATACTCTGCAATGTTGTTGGTTGCACGGCCAAGGCATACACCTCGTAAAGATACAAGTTCGTTTGTTGGGGCATAGATTGCCCATGCAGCGGAAGCTAGGTTCCAAGTACTACGGCTAGCACCATCAATGAATCCAATATAGGGTAGTGAAGACTTCGACATCTGGCAATCAAACACAACGTCACATAAGGGAAGAGACCAGATAACGTCAACAAGCAAACTAAAGTAACACACACAAAGTATGATACATAAAATACAAGTACTTGTGCACAAATGATTTATGCATAGTACTTCTTCAAGTACAACCCATTCCTGGGTTCACTCAAAGGGATACCATCGTAATCAACCAGCTCATACGCTCATTTTTCCAAAACTCGACGAACAATATAAGGACCTCGACACATTGGTTCGAATTTCCCAGCTCCTAACACATCTCGATCATGTTCATAGAGAAGAACAAGATCACCTTCAGAGAAAACATGAGGCTTGACATGCTTATCATACTATGCCTTGACACGTTTCTTCTGGGTTTCTATTACTAGAGTGGCGTCACGTCGAGTTTCGTCTAATCGCATCAGATACAATAGACATTCTTCTTTAGTGGAAGTATTGGGTAAGAGTTTGACAGCTAGCTTCAGAGAAGGTATCTCGCATTCTATAGGAAGAATGGCTTCCACACCATAGACTAATCGAAAAGGCGTAAACCCCGTAGAAGATTTAACAGATGTCCGGTATGCCCACAATGCCGAAAACAACATCGTGTGCCAGCTTGTTTTATGAATTCCTATCATCCGTCGAAGCATAGTTATAAGAACTTTGTTGATTTCTTCGACCTGGCCATTAGCTTGCGGATAACAGGGTGTTGAGTTATCATGACGAAGACCCAAATTTTCTGTAAGTTCAGACATCATAAAATTCCTAAAATGACTATTGTGATCAGTGACGATAGCTTGGGGAACACCAAAACGGGATATGACATGGTTAAAAAGAAACAACCCTGCAGTCTTTCCAGTATTAACGAATGTTGGCATCACCTTGGCCCATTTTGTAAAGTAATCGACAGCTACAATGATGTAACCATGCCCCCCGACCGAGTGAGGGTGACATGTCATGAAATCGATGCCCCATTTTTCAAAAGGACCAACTGAGACCACAGGATGAAGAGGAGCAGGATGTGACTGAATTTTCTGATTGTAGGTCTGGCAGGCATGGCATTTCTGAACGACAGTAATGCAGTCGTTGAACAAGGAAGGCCAAAAATAACCTGCTCGTAAGATCTTCTGGGCAGTAGCATACCCAGACATATGACCACCACATGCTCCAGAATGGCAGTCATTCAGAGTTTTCTCGGCTTCATCAAACGTCAGACAACGTCGAAAAACATAGTCAATTCCCCGACGGTAAAGAGTATCCCCGAGGATAATGTATTGACGAGATTGATAGCGTATGCGACGTCGTTTGGTACTAGACAAAGCAGGCCGGAAAGTCTGGGTTTGGAGATATATAATGATATCCCCATACCAAAGATCATCAGTACTGATAAGAAAAAGAGATTCATCGGGTAATGAATCTTCTGCTACATTGTCCGTGGCAGAGTGAGGAAAATCGCATATCAACTCAACAAAAACTAAGGATTTCTTAGACATGGCGCGATCGAATTCCAAGTCAAACTCCTGGAGTATGACAATCCATTTGGAGTATTTTCTCCCTAGCAATTGACGCGTTAAAATGTGTTGCATAGGGTTGCAATGAGAAATCACTGTAGTTTTCCGTGAGAGGATATAATGCCTGAAGCGTTGAACAGCTTGAACGATAGCCAAGGCCAGTTTTTCAACATGTTGATACTTGATTTCAGTTGATGTGAGACTTTGATTCAAGTAATAAATAACATGTTCATCGTGTGCATCATCCTCTTGGACGAGAACCATGCCAATAGTATACTCCGAGGCAGCTAGATAAAGAAAATAATCACGACTATAATCAGGAGGAAAGAGAAGCGGAGCTCGTGTGAGGGACAACTTCAAAGCCTCAAAAGCATTGTTGGCAACGGTATCCCAGACGAACTCTGAACCTTTCTTTAGTAGACGTGTAAAACCACGGGTAATCTCGGCGTAATTAGGGATGAAGTGATGAAGAAAGTTTTCTTTCCCTTGCAAACTTTGCAACTGGCGCAGTGTAGAAGGAGGAGGGAGATTAAGAATCACCTCAACCTTAAGAGGATCCACCCTGATCCCTTGACGTGAAACGATGAAACCTAGAAGACGACCGGATTCTATGCAAAAAATGCATTTATGAGGATTTAAATGAATACGATAGAACCGACAACGAACAAAAATAGCTCGGAGATGAGTGGGGTGATCGACTCGTCGCAAAGAATGAGCTGGTAAATCATCCAAATAGGGTTGAACGATATGCTTTATATCATGAAAAGCATAAGACATAGCACGTTGAAATGTCGCGCCAACGTTCTTAAGACTAAAGGGAAGTTTCCTATAGGAAAAAGTACCCCAAGGACAAATAAAATAAGTTTTATGTTGGTCCTCGGGAGCGATGTTAATTTGATTATAGCCGGAGAAACCATCCATGAGAGAGAAGATTTCACTTTCGGCACAGTCATCGACAATCTAGTCGACAAAAGGGGTTGGAAAGTTGTCTTTGGGACATGATTTGTTAATATCCCTATAATCAACACATACACGAATATTGCCACCTTTCTTATCAATTGGAACAGGGTTGGAAACCCATTCTGTCAGAGCCACCGGATAAATAAAGCTGGCTTTTAGAAGTTTTTCAACTTCGAGTTTGATAGCCACCGCTTTACATGGGTGGATTGGACGAAGGCGCTGTCGGACAGGTTTTGCTCCGGGGTATGTCTTAATCTCATGTACAACAATAGCATGATTGATACCTAGCATCTCTTCGTAGCTCCAGGCGAAGATGTCACAAAATTCTTTGAACAGAGATGTATAGGTGACGATTTCATCCGGAGAACACGAAGCTCCAATCTGAACATTTTCAACTATCCCAGGTTGAACGGATATGTCAATGGGAATCGTGGGAGAGATATTACTGAGGTTCCCTTCGGCAAACACATCATGTGTAGAACCGAGAACAATCGATATGACAACAACGGTCGACGTAGCCGAAATCCGTTGGTAGTTCTCAAGAGTGTGTTGTTCCAAAAAGAGTATGGAACGATGATGCCCATCATCCCAAGGGGTGTCTTCCATGATGGACATGATCATCTCGTCAGTGGGAAAGATAACATGAAAAGGATCGGGAGACAACTCATCAAGAGAGGGGGTAGAAGGTGTGGCCGATTGAATTGCCTGGTAAGAAGACTCAACCAGAGTTAACGACATGACATTGCCGAAACAAGTATGATCTCCAGGGTCAGGGACTATCCAAGGGTCGGAAGACACAGGAAGTTCGTGAGGCACGGTGGAGATCATATTCATATAAGCAACTGACGGGCATGGAACATCGGGCGGTGGAATGGGGAAAGTACCCATTAACGAAGAGTCCTTTAAAAGGCCTACACCGACATTCTCGTAACCCGACGGGGTTTTAGCTATAAACGACACGTTTCCAGTATGAGTATCGGAATTGAAGAAGGCAAGTTGGTCAACAATAACAACCTTTCCTTGATGAGGAAAACGTACTACACGGAAAAGTGTTGACACAACAACACGCATGGAATCGATCCAGCTACGACCAAGCAGAAGATTATAATCAAGGGGAGCATCGAAGACTTCCACTTCAATTTGGACCATCTTACCTTCTAGAGTAACGAGCAACGAGGGAAGAACACCGTAAGGCTTTTGTGATTCATTTAAGGGAGGAGAGCCAATGGCTTTCCAACAAGCAAAAGACATTACACATGTTGAGGCACCCTCGTCGATAACAGTTCGGTAAATGTTCTTGTCAGAGACAACAACCTGTATCTGGAACGCAAGTTGAGGGAGTAACCTTGGAATATGATCTTCCAAGTCAAAGACTATTAAATTCATATCGGTTGGATCAATTCCACCTATAGCTTTCAACAGTGCCTTCCATTTTGCAGGACAAGACTGAAGGACTTCAAGGGCGGACATTGCTGAAGGTGCCTGGGCCAGATCTTCCACAATGTTGTAGTTCTGGGCCGCACGAGCATGAGGATTGAAAGACGATTTTCGAACAACACCCTTAGGGGGTCGCACGACTGTATCAAGGCTCGGTCGTTCGAGATGAAGAGGACCATTTGTAGGTGGAGTCAGTGGAGAGGGTTGTACCAAAGTAGGAGGTAAATCATCAACCTTCTCTTTAGATGGAGAATAATCTTTGGCTCTAGTTGTGATTGCAACGTTATTCTGCTTAGAATCACCAGTACACATCAAAACATATGATGTCGTAGAAGTAGATGGTTGGTCATGGATGACCAACTGAGCCTGTTGTTGAGATGGGAAGGGTTGGGACAAGACGACCGGTGTAGATGGTTTTGATGTTCCTTGAAGGAACTTAGTGACCTCAGCACGTCGTGGACAATCCTTCGTATAGTGATCGTCACCATAGATAAGGCAAGGGTATCATGGTTTGCGCTTATCGCGATCTTCAACAGGAGGAGTTTTAGTTTGCTTTGTTTGATTATTATTTTTGCTCTCCTTATTCTTGCCTCTCCCCTTTTTAGATTTATTTTTACCGGTCGGGGTAGATTGAACAACGTTTACCTCAGAAGTTTTACCGGCGGGAGTGGTAGGAGACGAAGCATTTTGAACATTAGAAGAAGTATATTTAGGTGTTTTACTTGAAACAAAATGTGAGTGGGCATGGGCAGTACCAATCACACCATCAGCTGCATGCGAGGCAACTGGAGTAGTTGAAGTGCTGGAAGTACCAGGACGAGGTAATTCAGGTAGAAAATCGTAAAGTGTTCTCGTTTGCGAATAAATGAAATCAAGATATTGAGCACGACTTATAGCCTGCTCCTCCGTAACAACACCACCCATGGCAATGTCTTTACCAATTTCGTTCACAAAGGATTTTGTAAACCATCCTGCCAGTAACTGATCAGGGAGTTCAAGTTTAATGAGACGTCATCTCCTTCACCACTCATGGATATGATCCGATATATGAGTGCCTTTAGTCTGTTTGAAGGAAGTCAAAATCTCAGTCCCAGTATCATAACGGATCGGTAACTGGTAATGTGTAAGGAAAGCCATAGCTAGGGTGTTGAAATCAGAGAAGAAACCTCGTGGTAATTCAATGTACCACTTCACAGCGGAACCGATAAGGGTTCGTTGAAAAAGACGTAAACGAATAGAGTCATCCATCAATGAGTTGGATGAACACCATAAGTGAAAAGTCATAACGTGATTGTTCGGGTCCTCTCCCACCTTGCCATCGAATTTAGGAATGTTTGATGGAAGCTTGGTTGGAATAACGGGCCATTGGGGAGAGTGACGAATAGGATCATTCAGAATCCTAGACAAATCTGGCAAATCCAAAGTAGCAAGAAAAGGTAACTGTCGATTCACTTGTGGGTACTGGTGACTTTGGGGTGGAAGCCATGTCGGCAAACCAGTAGGACCGTACACAGTCTGCCCATAGTGGAAAGATCTTGGCTGATTTGGTAGTGGTTGGAGAGGATAGTAGTTCCAAGGATTGTAACCTTGAGTTTGAGTAGGGACCTGAGTTTGAGCATTGTGACCCTGACCCCAAATAGGATTAGGTATACCTGGATATGGTTGACTTATAGTAGGGACAATTTGTTGCCCCCCAGTCGTTTGAGGAAGATTTTGTATCATCTGATTCCAATACTAGGCAAAAGCAGTAGGTATGTTTTGTCCAAAAGGTGGGGTTGGTCCCCCTATCGTAGATTGTGTTCAAATCAAAAATTGCGTAGTAATTGGATTATGTCCGGTAAGAGGAAATTGAATCATACCACCTGGTCCACCAACAGGAATCTGCAAGTTTGGTGGAATGGACGGTATATTGTCACTAGGATTAGGATTACCAGAAGGAAATTGAGGGAGTGTTGGAATAAAACCGGGAATATGAGGCCCAGAAGGACCCCCAGGAGTACCAGATGGGGTTTGCAGAGGTGTTGGAACAGAAGCATTCAACAAAGCATTCAACGCATGGTATCTTGGTGGTAGTGTTGGAATGACATCAGGAATTCGCTAGGTATTGATAGGAGCAAGACTAGTTGCAGTAATCCCGGTTGGGACACTCGTAGTATTCGCGAGATAGGCCATCTCGTCAGGGAGAACAAAGTGATAAGTGGTAGTCATTGGTATAGTCTATGTCTCAGAAAACACCGGAGGGTTGATTTCGTAGACTGTAGGTGACTCAGTACCAAAAAGGACCCTTCATAAATCACCTGACCAAAAAGGATATTGGCCTTCTACACCTGGAAAAATCCCAACGGCTGATTCAGAAGATGTAACAACTGCTTCTCCGGAAGAATTTAATCGCACAAAAGGTCGTTCACCATAGAGAATGCGATAGTCCTCTCTAGTATTGGTAATTCGAAAAGGTTCTAGAGATTCAGTTGATTCCACTTGTGGTGTGGTAACAACTGGGACTTCAATTGTTTCCACGTGTGGTGGGGTAACAACTAGGACTTCACTCTCGTGAGGAGAGCCCTCAGGTGTACTGGTAGGAAAAGGTTGAGAACCGTCCAGATTATCTGGAGATAAACCTTGCATTCTACGTGAACGTTGTGGGGGAAAAATTGTAAACGAGTGACAAGATCCGCGAAGAAATACCTATGGTCAACTTTGAGAAACAAACAACACACACTAGTAAACAAAATCTAGGAAGCAATCACCAGGAAAACAAGACCTTCTAATTTCGAAGCCACTAGTTGGTGATGAAATCCAACGTCGTAACAACGAGACGAGAAGGGGCGGGGCTAAGATGGAAAAGTTACGCTGACGACCTGCTTAACGGACTTACGCCCTGGTGCAAGCTCGTACACATAATCGTGGGTATACCCTCCAAGGAGCCCGAGTGAGTTTGATCAACGTCAATTCCAGGTACCGTGAAGACTTTCCCCTCCACAGTCACCTTGGGTAAGAACCTAGAGAGATAGGCCACTAAGGTCACCACCAACAACAGTAAAGCCTGGGGGAACAGTCGACAGTCTGATCCACACGCAAGGGCAGGGTATCTAGCCCGAAATCAACTCAAAAGGCTTCCACTGATCATTGTGGGTATATCTCTGAGTGACCCCCGTAATACATGCAATCTCTACACTGATGTCAACAAAGCAGGGTGAGTAACTCTGCCAACACCAATGCAACCTAGTGCTTGACCCTTGTGTTAGAAGGGCTTCCCAGGACAATATGTTGCAAATGGAATTTAACACTCCCTAACTCAAGATGCTATTATGTGTTTTGAGCTTTTGGAGAGTGTATCTCTCTTCCTACTCCAAAGCACTAGCCTAGCTAAATGTTGGTGTAAAAGAGCCCTAGAAAAGAGTTACTAGATAAATTTTAGGATTACGCAATGTTTTTAAGAGATGTTGTTTACTCAAAGGTAACGGAAGTGAAACTTATGTTGTATGACTCTGACCCAATAATGCAAGGATGAGAATAAAATGTATCACTTTTCGTTCAATGAATCCTATGTATGGGAGAGAGAGAAAGTTTTCCAAATCAACCTTGAACTACAATCCGAAATTTTCTTTCAAATGCCAATGCAAACAATCATTTATCAAATGAAAATTCTCTATGTGTCTTTTTCAAATACTGCAATAAGCTCAATAATTTGATTTTCAAAGTTTTCTAAAACGAAAAGAATTTTTTGAAAGAAAAACTTGTTTGTTCACTTTTCAAAAAGGACTCAAACTATGACAGTGAGAGTACAAAAAATCAAATCAATGAACAAGCAAATAACCCAATCTACTCTTTCAACGAAAGAAAAAATAAAGAGCAAACCAAATAGTCTTCTCAATGCAAACGAAAATGTTCTTTCAAACTATTAAGAAAATGAGAAAAACCAAGTACTCAACTTTCAACCAATCACTGGTTCTCAACTAATCAAACACACTCAGAATCTGAAGTCAGAGAGAATGGTTTTGCCAAGAAAAGTCAAGAAAGGACAAGAAAAACCTTGAAACCCTAAAACTGTTCACGCATGCAAACTAAAGCAAGAAATATATCAATCAGAGGTCCAAGAAACCCATAAGAGGTTTTCCAACTGATCTAGGCAGTTAGAAAGACTAAAACTCAAAATCAAAATTTTGAAAAAGAATGTTCGAAGGCAAGCAATATAACACAGTGCGAGAATCACCGATTCTCGCAGGTAACCTTTGAGCAAGGTGCGAGACCCTCACACTGAACCCTATGAGAAGGGTGTGAACCTGACCAATTCTCGCAGACTGCAATGAAGTGCAGTGAGAGAATTCCTGAACATATCCAAAAATTTGAAAAATGAAGTAAAATTGAAAAAAGCTTCTGGACTCAGAAGGTCTATCAGGATATCCTGAAGACTCAGAGACTGACAGGACAGGAGAAAAATGAAACCAGAGCAAATGGCCACAGAAAAACACAAAAAGCCACCAAGAAAATGGGATGATTCCCCAGTGGAGTCGCCAATTTTGTTATTGGATAAATCCGTAAGTGCGGACACAAACCGATCTCCCTAGATCCACCTGGATCTAGAACAAAGCAAGACAAAATAATACTCTTTCCCTAGATTTCGACTATTGAATGAACTAG
>ML812726.1:0-15353 GCA_009831015.1 Picea engelmannii
ATTTCACCATAAGGGGGCCACTTTGGATTTCATCCATTTGTGCACCTTATCAATCATGATAAGACAATAATGAGTCATCTATACATTTTTCCAAAAATGAATCATATACCAATGAAACCACATAGATCCATCTTCATCATGTATCAATGACAACTCATTGATCCATCTTGATCATATCAATGACAACTCATTGATCCATCTTCATCTATGCATTCTCATCAAGGGAAATACATATTACATTACATCAATCATCAATCAATCAATCCTTTGGCATCAATCAATCACTTTAAATCAATCAATGCCATTTGGCATCAATGACAACATGATCCAACAGTAGGGAGGTGCTACGGAGGACAGTTGTCCTCAGAGTTTCAAGTGGGCGCTTGAACATAGGGAGTTGTAGCTTCCATCAGCCAGAAAAACCAGGGTGGCAGGGTGGTGCAAGGGATAACTATTGTTATTTGTTATACAGTTTGTTGCATGTGTAAATGGAAGTTTGTGCTTCCATCTAGTTGGTGTTGGAACACTCAGGGAGTTGGTGCTTCCTTCTAGTGGGTGCTAGAGAAGCCGAAGAGTTGGTTATCTCAGCAAGTTGCAGCTTGTAAAAAAGAGGTTGTATCCTCAAGAGGAGTTGGAGCTCCCAAGAATGATAATGTACAAAAAATAAAGATTACTTATCATATCAAGAAGAAGAGGTTTTTCCCTTTATGGGTTTCCTGAGGAAATATCTGTCTCTGTATATTTCATGTGTGTGATTGATGTCGAATATTCTATTGCTTACCTCCCTACATTATTGTGATCGTCATTGAGTGTTTTGTAAAGAGTTTAAAATGGGCATAATTGTTTAAGCATAGTAACAACTGATTCACCCCCCCACCCTCTCAGTTGTCCAACAATGCACCATTCACCCTTCTTGGGCAAAGAATCCTATCGAGTTGCGCGAGCCTAATAACATTGGATTCATGGATTTTTGCAACAATAAAGGGTCCCATCCAATGCATGCCAAGATGATTTTTGGTATTTTTCTACTATCTGATGAAAATCTGCTAAAAATCGAGCTTCTTCAAGTTCCATTAGTTCTACAACCCGTGTTGCAATGTATTTTTCATCTATCATCTTAGTAGCTTGCACAATGAATAGACTCGAAGTTACAAACTCAAGTGGCACTACCACTTCTCATCCATATACCAACTGAAACATGGTATACCTATGTAATCTCTTTGTAATGGTTCGATAATCCCATAACACAGCTGAAACTCTCTCATCCCAATCATCTTGATTGGTGTAATAGACTTTAGTTAAGCCCCTCTCTAAGATCTTGTTGAAGGATTCTTCTATTCCATTCTTTGGTGGATGGTATGGACTGCTCTTATGGTGATGAATAAAAAACTCTCTTGTGAGGGTCACAATAGTGTCACTGATAAAATGTCCTCCTTGATCACTGGTCAAGATTTGAGGACAACCAAATATGGTAATTATATTATCAAAAATAAACCATGCTATTGTGTTTGTAGAGAAATCCCAAACAACTTATGTTTCATCCTAATGAGTCAAGTAACCAATTGCAGTAATAATGTATATTTCCTTTAAATGCCTCGCAGGGGGGTTTATCAGACTGATGAAATCAACAACCCACTTTTCAAAGGCTTGTAGTCCTTGAACATGGTGTAATGGTAATTCATTGCGGTGGGATGGCTTTCAAACTCGCTAAAATGTTGGTTGTGGAGCCTGATTATCTTCCTGATTCAGAGGTATTTTTTTTCATCCATGTTTATACCCCATGAAGATTGTACACCCCTCCACGTGGGGGGGAGGGGGGGGCTTGCAGGGGGGATTTTCCCCAAAGGAAAAATTTCCTTGTAAATGTATATTGTAATTTCATAGTAAATATGGATCATTCATTATAAGGTCACATATATGATGGTAGAAGTTATGTTATGGTTTTTTTTCCCTAGATGGAAACCCTATTTTATGAGGGAATTGTATTGCGGCTGTGTATCATTGCAAATATTGTATTCTGAGAAAGGATTTTGTGAGATAAAGAAGAGAAAGTTACAATGGGTGTGTTATAGGTTGTATCCCTTCATTTTGTTGGATAATAAAAAGGAAGGACCTGTCAATTTCTCTTATGGACGTAGCTCACACTGGGTGAACCACATATATCTGTGTCTCTATTGTATTGTGTATCTTTTGTGTTTTATTTCCGCATTTGTTTTATTTTATTTTTTCACGATCCTATTTTTCTAACAACTGGTATCATAGCGAAAGGTAACTCACAGGAAAAGAGGGTTCTTAGTTCGAGTGGGAATAATGGCGAAAGATGGAAATTTTAGGGTCGAGAAATTTAACAACCAAAACTACCATTTATGGAAGATGCAGATGGAAGATTATTTATATCAAAGGGATCTATTCCTACCATTGGGAGAAATAAAAAAGAAGTTGATGACCATGAAGGATGAAGAATGGGAGGTTCCTGAGAGAAAGGCACTAGGAATGATACGACTAAGCCTGACATCATTGACATCTTTCAATATTTCAAAAGAAAATACAATGAAGGAGTTGATGGATGCATTGGCTAAATTGTATGAAAACCCTCAACATCCAATAAGGTATTTCTAATGAACAAATTATTTAATATGAAGATTTCAAAAGGTGGTTCTATTGTATATCATTTAAATTAATTTAATATGGTTACTAATTAACTAAGTTCTGTAAAAATGGACTTTTTATGATGAGGTTAGTGCTCTTCTATTCTTGTGCTCATTTCTAGAAAGATGGAATGGCTTGGTCATGGATGTAAGTAACTCTATCTCTGGTTCAAACACTCTAAAATTTGATGATGTTGTTGGTGTTATCCTTAGCGAGGAAATGAAATGCAAAAGCATGGGTGAGACATCAGGTAATGCATTAAACATGGAGAATAGGGGAAGACAAAAGGATAGAGGACAAGGCTCAAGGAACCGTGGGAATTCTAGGAAGGGTAGATCCAAATCCAGGTTGGGAAAGATAAAGTGTTGGAATTGTGGGAAGAAAGGACATCTGAAGAAAGACTATAGAGCTCCAAAGAAACAAAGAGATGGACAACATGAGAAAAGTAAGGAAGTAAATGTAACAACTGATGTGTTACAAGATTCTTTGATTCTTTATATCTATAATATTTCTGAGTCTTGGGTAGTAGATTCAGGGGATTCATTTCATGCCACACTCCATAGGAAACCTTTTCTAGATTATGTTCAAGGTGATTTTGGACAGGTTCATTTGGGTGGTGATGCACCATGCAAACATTTTGGAATGGGAAAGGTAAAAATAAAGAAAAGGAATGGAAACCAATGGTTGTTGAAAGAGGTAAGACATGTTCCAGATATAAGGAAAAATATAATTTGAACATGGCAGTTGGCAAGTGAAGGTTGTATATTCATATTTACAGATAAGGTGTGGAAGGTCACCAAAGGATCACTGGTGATATAAAAAGGAGAGAGGTAGGTACAATGTATTTATGTACTGGTAATACTGAATTTTCTATCTCTTTAGATTCTACAGGAGTGGATACAAAACTATGGCATAATAGGCTTGGACACATGAGTGAGAAGGGGATGCAAATACTTCACAAAATAAATTTGTTTCCAAATTTTACACAAATTGATTTGGATTTATATGACCACTATGTTTATGGAAAACAGAAGAGAGTCATATTTCTCAGAGTTGGAAAATAAAAGAATGAAAGGTCATAGCTTGTGCATATAGATGTATGGGGACCAAGTCAGGTATAATCTCTTGGTGGATCTCATTATTATGTTATTGTTATTGATGATTAAACTAGGAAAACTTGGGTTTATTGCATTCGACAAAAATCTGATGTTTTTTATACTTTTAAGAAATGGAAATCTTTGGTTGAGAATGAGACGAAAAAGAGGTTGATGTGTCTTAGATCAGACAATGGAGGTGAATATTGCAGCAAGGAGTTTGATGATTACTATTCATACCATGGGATTTGTAGAGATAAAATAGTTCTAGGAACACCACAAGAAAATGGTGTGTCATAAAGGATGAACATGACAATCATGGAGCATGCAAGAAGTATGAGATTGCATGTTGGGTTGCCTTTACAGTTTTGGGCAGATGTGTAAATATTGATGTTTACTTAATAAACATAGGACCTTCAATCTATTTGTATGGTGGAATTCCATAGGAGGCATGGATAGGTAAAACGACAAACTCTTCTTTTTTGAATACTTTCAGTCGTGAAGCATTTGTCCATATTGATAAAAAAAATAGAACAAAGCTTGAGGAAAAATCCAAGAAGTGTACCTTTATTGGATACAGTGTTAATGATTTTGGTTATCACTTATGGTATTATGAAAATCAAAAAATCATTAGGAGTAGAGATGTCATATTCAATGAAAAGGTCATGTACAAAGATCAGTTGCAGGGAAAGAAATAGGAAAAAGAAAAACATGAATACATAGTGAGTGATGAGATCATTGAAAAAGAAATTCCAAAGGTAACTGAAAATCAAAATGTACAACAACAGGAGAAACAAGTACCTCAAACTCCTATGAGTGTTGTTGTAAGATATACCAGGTTAAGTAGACCCCCTCAATGATGCTCTCCTTCATTGTATTATTTATTGTTGACTGATTCTGGTGAACCAAAATGTTATGAAGAGGAAATGCATGTGGACACTAAAAAGAAGCGGGAGCAAGGCATGAAAGAGGAAATGGATTCATTCGTAAATAACTAGACTTGGGACTTGGTTCAATTTCCTGCAGGAAAAAGAGCATTGCAGAATAAATGCCTTTACAAGTTGAAGGAAGAAGATGGAGGAAAAAAGAGGTACAACGCTAGACTTGTTGTAAAGGGGTTTGCACAAAAGAAAGGTATAGATTTTGATGAAATATTTTCTCCTATTGTTAAGATGACCTCAATTAGGACTATTTTAAGTCTTATGGTAGTAGAATATTTTCATCTTGAATAGTTGATGTAAAATCAACTTTTCTCCATGGGGATTTGGATGAAGATATTTATATGCAGCAGCCATAGGGGTATGATGTCAAAGGGAAGGAAAATTTGGTATGTAGGTTGAAGAAAAGCTTGTATGACCTAAATAAATCTCAAAGGTAGTGGCATTTGAATTTTGAAAGGTTTATGATAGAACAAGGTTATAGTAGATGTCATTCTGATCATTGTGTTTATTTTAAAAGGATAGAAAATGGAAGCTATATTATATTGTTATTGTATGTATATGAAATGCTTGTTGCAGGGTCTAATATGCATGATATAAATGTGATCAAGAAGAAATTATCTAATTCATTTGCGATGAAGGATTTTGGTGCTACAAACAAAATCCTTGGTATGAGAATAACAAAAGACATAAAAAATCACAAATTGGCATTGTCTCGGGGTGAGTACATAGAGAAGGTGTTGGAGAGGTTTATAATGCAGGATGAAAAACCTATTAGTACACCTTTGGCCAGCGATTTCAAATTAACCAAGGAAATGTGTCCCAAGACACAGGAGGAGATGGAATACATGTCCAGGGTCCCTTATTCATCAGCAATTGGAAACATGATGTATGTGATGGTTTGCACAAGACCATATATTTCACATGTAGTGGTAGTTGTGAGCAGGTATATGAACAATCCATGTAAAGAACATTGGGAGGCAGTAAAGTGGATTATCAAGTATTTGAGAGGTACTTCTACTCATGCATTATGTTTTGCAGTTTCAGACACTATTCTATAGGGATATGATGATTCAGATATGGAAGGTTATAAAGATAGAAGGAGGAGCACCACAAGGTATTTTTTTACTGTAGGTGGAACAACAATAAGTTGGATTTAAAAACTACAAAAGGTTGTTTCACTTTTAACAACATAAGAAGAGTATGTTGTTGCTACATAGGCTAGTAAAGAAAGGATTTAGTTATAGAGGTTTATGGAGGAATTGGAAAAGAAGCAGGAGAATCACATGTTGTACTGTGACAATGAGAGTGTCATTCATATTGCGAATAACTTAGCCTTCCATTCAAATACTAATCATATACAATTCAGGTACCATTTCATATGATCTATCTTGGAAGATGGACATTCGATGTTGGAAAAGATACATACTAGCCAAAATCCTGTAGAAATGTTAACAAAGGGAGTAACTAGGGAGAAACTGATTTCCTTCTTAGTTTTAGTTGGTCTTCAAGAATGAAGGTGAAGATGAAAAAAATTTCAAGTCCAAGGAGGATCATAGTCCAGTAGATACAACAATAGTGGATTTGTTGTGATCAATCTCCAAGTGGTAGATTGTTGGTTGTGGGGCCTCATTATCTTCCTGATTCAGAGGTCTTTGTTTTTAGCCATGTTTATACCCCATGAATACTGTACACCCCTCCACGTGCGGGGGGGTCGCAAGAGGGGATTGCTCGCCCTATGGGGTCTGGGGGCAAGCGGGCCCCTAGCATGGATTCAGGGATGAAGCCCCCAAAGGAACAATTTCCTTGTAAATGTATATTGTAATTTCATAGTAAATATGGACCATTCATTATAAGGTCAAAGATCTAAGGATAGAAGTTATGTTAGGGTTTTATTCCCTAGAAGGCAACCCTCTTTTATAAGGGAATTGTATTGTGGTTGTGTATCATTGCAAGTATTGTATTATGATAAAGGAGACCATGTGAGAGAGAAGAGGAAGTTACAATGGGTGTGTTGTAGGTTGTATCCCTTCATTTTGTTGGATAATAAAAAGAAAGGACCTAACAATTTCTCCTATGGACATATCCCACACTAGGAGAACCACGTATATCTGTGTCTCTATTGTATTGTGTATCTTCTGTGTTTTATTTATGCATTTTTTTTATTTTATTTTTCTACGATCTTCTTTTTCTAACATGAAAAACATCAAATGCCCTATCATAAGCTTTAGCATCCATGAACATTTTTGACCACCATAATATTTCTTGTAATGTTTTCCGGGCAATTTCCTTTCCTCCTACATTTCCTCTTGCAACACCACTATGACACCCCCAAAAAATAGTAGTTTTTTCATGGTCTAGTACACATCGTGTAAGGATATTGTCTAGTCCTATCTTGTACAACTGACCGACAACCAATTGATAGTTTGTTGGATGAAGCACTAGGTGTCACTTTTGATTTGTGGAATAACCTTTAGGGTAGGCACTCGTGTTCATAAATAAAGCAATGTGAGACAAATAATCAGGAATAACTTCAACCTTTAAAAGAGTTGCATCTGGGAGCTGATAATCTATAGCTCCACCACTCTCTCCTGATTCTAGTCTAAACAAATGGTCCAGACCCACATTTAATTTTTCGATCTTAACAATAACCTCAAAAAAAGATTCCTAAAACAATAGTAACCATATGCAAATTCTTCCTTCTAACAAAGGATTATTAACAAGATATTTCAAAGCAGAGTGATCAGTAAAGAATTTAAAGTGACTTCCTAGTAAATAATGTCTAAACTTTTTCAAAGCATAAACAATTTCCAAACCTTCCCTTTCAGTGGTAGTATAGTTGCGCTCAACCTGAGAAATATTTCTACTGGAAAAGTATACAGGATAATCTAGGTTTCCATCCCCAGGTTGCACAAGGATAGCCTCCAAAGCAATGCCATAAGCATTAATGTGCACATGGAATTCTACTTGCCAATTTGGATAAATGAGAATAGTAGCAAGACTTAACTTCTATTTGAGGGTATCAAAGGCTTGATCACATTCTGGCGTCCAACTAAAAGCCTCTGATTTCTTTAACAACTTTTCCAATGGGGAAACTATGCTTATGTAATTTATGATAAACTTGTGATAATAGCTCGTGCAAATTAACATTGACCACAACTATTTGGAATTTGTAGGGGGAAGCATATTCAATATTACTAAAACTTTTACAAGATCCACCAACACTCCTTCCCTGAAAAATATATGTCCTAGAAGATTGCCAAATGGTACACAAAAAATACATTTTTTAGGTTTATGGAAATATGTAGTTGTCTACAGTGATAAAAAATCAGTTGTAACAGACTTATATGCTCCTTTAATAGGCTATACATAGTCCAATAATCCATATAGACTTCAAGCAACTTGTGAATGAAGTCACATAATGTTGCAATAACTATTCGAGAGAACACCATTGGGGAATTATTGAGCCCAAAAGGCATAACATGATAGGAAAATGATCCCCACTCGATATTGAAGGTAGTATTTTTCTTGTCCTCTTCAACAATTATAACCTGGTGATAGCCAGAAAAACCATCTATAGGCAAATACTCTTCATTCCTCGCCACTTGGTCCAAGAATTCATCACTAAAGGGAGTAGGAAATGGGTCATGGACATAGGCTGAATTTAAACTCCTGTCATCCACACAAACTCAGATATCATCCATACCCTTCTTTCTTTGGATTCCAATAGGGATAATCTCTTCAGCCTCATCCATCAGAAAAATTATCCCAACTGTTAACATTCTATCAATCTACCTCTTTAATTTCTCTTTGACTCTGGGATTCAGGTGATAGGGCCTATGTTTGACTAGTTTTGAGTCAGGTCTTAGCTCAATTTTCATCTCCCCTAAATCTCCCTTAATCCCTTTTAATTCTGAAAATCTTGTAGGGAATAGGCCCTCATATTCCTACAACAGATCTTGTATCTTTGTCATAGTCTATTCATCCCAATAATCCCCTATAGATGCTAGCTTAGGGTGTTCCTCACTCCCTATGTTTATTTTCCACAACTTCATGGATTTGGTATAGGAGCTACTAAAATCATCCAAAATAGTGTCTTCAATAACTCTAATTCCTTCATATTCTTTAAATGTCAAATTCCTAAGGTCATATAGGTATTAGGGATCTTTTGGGTTTGTATCAACCTTATTAAAGGCCATGTGTATTCATATAGAGGATGGATAAATAATATTATGAGGTAGGTATTCATGTTCAAGATAGATTATGGGTGGATATATGGAATTAAATTCATTAGTAAATAATTTTTTCTTAATTTTTTGCATCACTATGGTGATTTTAGGAGACTTACCCGAAAAGGAGAAATCAGAGGAACCATAATAGGATTCTAGAGTAAATAGTTGATGCATCATATTATGATCCTTACTCAAATTTTCGATTTGTGAAGGAAGGATAAAGTGGTATTGCATAGCAAGTTTTACCTCATCCCAAGATGTCATAACTCCCTTATGAGTGATCCACCACCTATATAAAGATGATTTTAATGCAATATCAAGTACATGTATCCTTTTCTCTAGATCAACCTTATCCTCCTGATCAACAAGAAAGTTGTGTAAGTATGAAGTGTCATCATAAACAAGGTTTTTTCTAATCTCTCTTCCAAACCACCTAGTTGCTCTGATATTTGCACAAATTCATGAAAAGTTTTCATACCTTCATTGTTTAAAATTCTCAAAAGATACCTTTGAATATTCACTTGTAAACTAAATTCTCTACCAACTTATTGATTCATCTATTGTATGGTTAATGTAGTCTACCCATTTTGTTGTAGTCAAAGTGTAGAGTTGATCTACGACATCTTGTTCAATATTTTCCTCAATTGGATCAGTATATCGAGGGCCTTGGTATGGGTCTAGAGGTTGGGTTACTTTCATACCATCTACTTCAAAGATCACAATTTCATTCTTGATATCTATAAAAACTTAATTCTCATATGCCCATTCAATACCCAATAGAGCAGGGTACAAATCCTTCTCCCCCATTATTTCTATGTCCTCGAAGTATGCTATTGTTTTAATGCCAGCTAAGTCCACTTCAATGTTTTTCATCCTCCCAACATGATATATACAGTACTGATTTTCCACCCACAACTAAATAGGTGAGTAGATGAGCTTGGTATTTCCCATTGCTTCCCAAGTATTCTTTGGTAGTATGTTGACATCCGAGCATAAGTCTAACATAACATCGCTAATTTCATAGATTTAGTCTAAATTATCTTCTAGATATCTAGTTCCTCTTCTGTATCCTACTAGTATTTATCTCCAAAATATTAGCAAGAAATTCCCCTTAAGCACGTTCTGCAACTTCTTAGTGAGTTGTTCATCATCCGAAATATCGAAAAATAGTTGGAACCATAAATCAATAGTCCTTTTTTATTTCACTGGAAGTTCCTTCGGTGCAAGCAGATTTTTCATGACTCTTAGTTGAAGCTCAATTCTTGGTTCTACGACTATTGGCATTGTAAGTTTAGACGTTTTTCGAAAAAATTATACTATGTTCTGGAATAACTCCTTCTTCCTTGTGGGATCATATGTAGAATCCACTAGTACCACTTTCTAAATATTACTTTGAGTAGGGTTGTCAACATTAGAACCAGTCAAATTAATGTTCCTCCTATAGTAATAATGTTAATAATAGGATTTGTTTCTTTAGTGATAGGTAGGGGATCATAATTTATCAAATTAGTGCCTCATTTCCTGGCACGATATTACCATTTCACGATCAATTCTATGAAATCCTCGGTGGCATGGGTGTTATTTCTGTAGTGTGTGAACAAGGGTCTTCTTAGAATATGATAGTCTCTAGCAAGGTGTCCTTGTTCGTCACAGTTGTAATAATGAACTGGTCCTCTACCACCAATCCATCCACCTTAATCCTCCCCCGTCTCTATGACCTCCTCCAAACCCTTGAAGATCTTTGTCGACCCTAAATGCAGATCGATCCAATATATCTACAAGAGCATCTAGAGAATGACATTTCTTGGTAGTGTGAGTAGGTGACCCACATAATTCACAGTATATTTGATTCAAAATAGGGGTTTACTTTTTTAGTATCGGGTAATTCCTAGGGAGGTGGACATGGCTTCTACAAATTTCACAATATTCATTACTCTTGCCTCCCTAATGATTTGGGAAGACATTATATTCCATAAAGCCATGAAATGGTTCTATAGCGACAACTTGCGCAACCCCTCCCGATGGTCCTACTGGTGGAGGTGCCATCGGGTGTGGAGGGGGTCCTACACCCCTCAGCCTGGGACATTTCATCACTATATGACCCTCACTGTAGCATCTAGTACACCATACTTGTGGTTGACCTATTCTAGGGAGGGTAAACTCTTGAATCTTGTCGGTTAACGCAACAATATGGCCTTGCAGTTGTGAGATATTATGATCATCAGGTGGTCGCATCTCCTACAAGATGCTAGGATAGCCTTCCATAGACTTGATATTGATGGCTTGTTCTATGGATTCCCCCAATGTAGTGATACTTTGCTGGTTTAATGGAATCTAGGTTAATGGTAAAATCCCTTGTATAAACCATTCTCACTGGTGGTCTTCATGGATTGGGTTTTCCAATTTCCCTATCACATCCTTAAATTTTTGGTTATACTCCCATGAAGACTCATTGTCTTTCTGTTTTATCTTCTCCAACTCAGAGAGAGCATGTTTCTCTAACTATAGTAAGCATAATTTGACTATAAACCTTTTCTTTACTTGAGAAAGATTGAAATCATGTCCTTGAGGATTCCCTGGTTTAATGGATTTCATGTAACATTTTAAAGCTCCTCCTCTCAAGGTGGTTTGAAACCCAAACCAGTGTTTTTTGACATCCTCATCCCCTTTACCTAAACATTATGGGTATTGGGTGAGGGAGCCTGCATGTTGACTTGCCATTGGAGAACTTGGAGATCCTATAAAAATAAACCATGAGGGTCATGGTTCTGATATGGATAAAGAACTTGCCTCGCTTATGCTACGACTACTTGAAATTTCCAGATTATAAGGATTAGAAATGACATAAATTACTAAAACATTTAGTACAAAATTTGACTGGATTTGTAGATAGCGATCAGGGACTGGGTGATTCGAGGTTGGTTCCTTTGCCTCCAAAATGTAATTATTTAACCTAGGGGGTTGCATGGGTATGTAGTACCATTTAAATTTTGTGATGTGATTCAACATCTTCTAGCATCACAAGATCTGATTCTCCCACAACTTCTTCAGGGATTCTAGCTGAGTCTTCTTCTTCAGGGGTGGCACCTATCCTTATTTTTTCTTTCAAATTTTCTTCCTCTCGTTCGCTTCCTCTAGAGATTTCACCTATTTCTCCAAATTGCTTGTGTAAAAATCAGTT
The DNA here is from genome assembly GCA_009831015.1 of Picea engelmannii. NCBI lineage: Eukaryota > Viridiplantae > Streptophyta > Pinopsida > Pinales > Pinaceae > Picea > Picea engelmannii. The sequence continues at coordinate 12,095 of ML812726.1, forward strand.
GGAAAATATTTTGTGTATCTATAACTCTCGTAACTTCTCTAACTCTCTTCTATAGCTACCCTCAAAGTTGATATCCTTCCATGACTGATCAAGCTTCTTCATAAATTTTCTCTTTTGTTTTCACCACCTCTTTTCGATCACAAAAACCCTCCTCTAGGATCATTCATCTATGGAAATATTGAATCGACAAACCCCCATACTTCAAGAATGTTCAAAACTTATCCCATGAACCCTTGATTGAATCACCTACCCCTCATGCACAAAGTTTTACTCTTCCATGTCAACTGGAATAGGTAACATCCCATCCTCCGCTAGAAACATTTTAATCCAATGAGGGATTTCCCACAACAATATTCCTTGGGATATTTATTTGAATACAACTTCTGATTTTGAAAAATAATGGTGTTTCTCTATGGAAAATTCAATAATATATCCTTCTAAGGTGGTTTGCACCTAGAAATCCACATCTCTAGAAATCAAATGGTCTAGCTGGTGAAGAACTTCTAAACGCTCAGTAGTCCAATTATATCTTCTCTTGATTCAATATTTATATTCTGACGCTTCTTGGAACTAGTCTAACCATTGAAACACTTCTTTATGGAATCATATCTAAAAGATATCATATTGGTCACTTGTAGATTTTGAATAAAAAACAATGCTCTTCACAAGAATCAATATTTTTCACCATAACTCAGCTTCTTGTTGTATAAAATAGTTACACCTTCTTTCCCACCAATTCTCAATATTAGACTTAAATATGTGATGTGGAATCCTCTAAAAAATCACTTTAAATACAATCCGAACAACAAAACCATTTGTTGGCGCAAAATTAGAGACTGTGGTTCTCAGAGGTTTCCAACAAAGATACCATTCTAGTCTAGAAGTGTTAGCATATTCAACCTTCTGCAAGGGAAGGAAGTATCACTCAAACTGTATCTGAGACTTGTGTGAGGTGAAGTGAATCAAAGAGAATGCATCATTGATTCTGAATCAACACAATGCAAGTTCATACTTTAACATTGTTGGCATAGGGGCAGACCCAGAGTTCAACGCTTAATAGCACACCAACAAAACCCCAACTACCGGCCCTTTCGACAAGTACAACATCTGCAAAGTAGGCGAAGTCTCACCTAAGGTAGAAGAAGGGGGGGTTACATGACACAGGTGTCTGTAACCAAGCTGGGACACAAATTTGTGATAAGAGCACTTCGTAGAATATTATGTTAACGCTTAGGAAGTGAACATGCATTAGTTTATTAACCTTATCAAAATCGTAGATCATAATCAAAGATAGTCGATGAGCGCAATAAAAATAAGTGATTATGCACCCTAAGAACTTAGCACTTAGCACTGTGAGTTATATCTAGCATTCATTTACCCTTAATCATAACTAAAATACTTCAGCAATAAAACATTCATTACACATCATAATCAAAGCACTAAGCAAATGCATGAAAAAAAAGACACTACACAAAGAAAATCATGAGACAACAGATATACTTGGTTCACCCTAGGGTGGGGCTACGTCCACAAACCACTTAGCCTCTTTATTATTCGCCAAAATATTACATTTAGTCACTCCTCTGCACTAAGCCACAGAGTCGAACTTCGCACAAGACATGATATCTGCGCAATAAGAACTAGATCCTCCTTTTTTACCTTCTAAAACTAGGTCACATGCACAAAGCCACAATCTCTTATCACAACACTTAACACCTGTTACAAAATCACAGTCAAGCACAAAGCCTCGACGACATACATTCCTTCGCACAAAGCACTATTGTTTCACACAGAACTACTTAGTTGTCACTTCTATAATACATTCCTCTTTATTTATACTTTACAAACCCTTACAATAAGCCCTAAACAAGGGGAAAAAACATGGGCTGACATCCCATAAACCCATTACAAAACCCTAACCCTAAAATTAGGTGAGATCTGTGATCTTAGCTCCGTCGGGCGCTCCTACTTCGACCAGCGTGTCAAAGTCCAAAAGTGGACCAAAAACGACCAAAGTTTCCTCAAAAATTGGTCGAGGGCCAATAGGCCCCCAACACTTACCTGTGAATCATCCCAAGTCACTCAGGTCTAGACAATGCTACCTCAAAATCCTCAAGCTTAACTCAAGCTTCTTCAACTTATTGCCTCACCTGAGCCTCCTGCTCAGCGAGCTCCTGGAATGTCGGCTCTATAATAGGCCCTGCCAAGACCTATTCTACAGTTGCAACTACTTGATCTAACTATGAGCCCTGTCCATTGATCTCCTTGAACACCTTGCAATCTTCATCCTGTAGTGGTTCTATATTATTCATTACTTCAATTACCTTACCCTAGAGGGAAGTGATTTTTTGTTGTACTATGCATTTCTCTTAGGATCTCTTCATCCTTTCTACTATTGTGAGCAGCTTCATCTGCACCTATAATGAAAATGCTTGTTGTTGCACCTCCCATAGATGAGGCTCTAGCTTCTTTAACTCTGGATCCTCGACGAGGCCTTCATTTGTGTGGGTGATTCTATCACTCAACTCTTTACATGCTGAAGCTGTTACACATAAAAATTACTCACTTCAATAGTGTCGCAAGTGTCGTCATTACAAGTATCGCAAGTGTCACATATTGACCACAAGTGTTGCAAACATCATACTGCCATATCGCCTATGTCGTGTCTCTAACGACATTACAGGGACACTTAAGACACCCTCAAAGACTGGTTTTAGAAGAAGAAATCATTTGATGAAGAGTACAAAACATTTACCATGGAATAGACCACTCAAAAATGGATTTTGGAGGGCAGCAGTCCCCTACCCACTGTCAGGGAGTGTCAGTGCTCCCTGGCCTTCTTTGGGTAAGCGTTGCAACTCTCTATGCACCCTTTTGGGGGAGCGCTGGCATGTTTTAGCAAATTTTAGGTTGTTGAGGAAAATCAAGGATAAATCCCCCTCATCTTTAGAGTTGGTTGGATTCGAATCTGAGGTCAAGGCTATATCTTAGGGAGGATTCCACAACTGATGGAGAAGGATCCAAAACCTATCCCAATAATCTCTAAGGTGGTTGGGTCTCTACAATATTATATAAGGATGCCTTATCATGGTGAAAGAGGATATAGAGAAATTGATAAGAACCTAACCTATGATCTCATAAGGAAGGAGAGACATTGCAGGCATCAAACTTATGATCTCATAAGGGAGATATCATTGAAGCATCATCATTTTGTGTGGATTACTTGAGAAAATGGTTGGACAAGGAGAGCTAGGAGAGG
>ML812726.1:15453-30804 GCA_009831015.1 Picea engelmannii
ATTTCACCATAAGGGGGCCACTTTGGATTTCATCCATTTGTGCACCTTATCAATCATGATAAGACAATAATGAGTCATCTATACATTTTTCCAAAAATGAATCATATACCAATGAAACCACATAGATCCATCTTCATCATGTATCAATGACAACTCATTGATCCATCTTGATCATATCAATGACAACTCATTGATCCATCTTCATCTATGCATTCTCATCAAGGGAAATACATATTACATTACATCAATCATCAATCAATCAATCCTTTGGCATCAATCAATCACTTTAAATCAATCAATGCCATTTGGCATCAATGACAACATGATCCAACAGTAGGGAGGTGCTACGGAGGACAGTTGTCCTCAGAGTTTCAAGTGGGCGCTTGAACATAGGGAGTTGTAGCTTCCATCAGCCAGAAAAACCAGGGTGGCAGGGTGGTGCAAGGGATAACTATTGTTATTTGTTATACAGTTTGTTGCATGTGTAAATGGAAGTTTGTGCTTCCATCTAGTTGGTGTTGGAACACTCAGGGAGTTGGTGCTTCCTTCTAGTGGGTGCTAGAGAAGCCGAAGAGTTGGTTATCTCAGCAAGTTGCAGCTTGTAAAAAAGAGGTTGTATCCTCAAGAGGAGTTGGAGCTCCCAAGAATGATAATGTACAAAAAATAAAGATTACTTATCATATCAAGAAGAAGAGGTTTTTCCCTTTATGGGTTTCCTGAGGAAATATCTGTCTCTGTATATTTCATGTGTGTGATTGATGTCGAATATTCTATTGCTTACCTCCCTACATTATTGTGATCGTCATTGAGTGTTTTGTAAAGAGTTTAAAATGGGCATAATTGTTTAAGCATAGTAACAACTGATTCACCCCCCCACCCTCTCAGTTGTCCAACAATGCACCATTCACCCTTCTTGGGCAAAGAATCCTATCGAGTTGCGCGAGCCTAATAACATTGGATTCATGGATTTTTGCAACAATAAAGGGTCCCATCCAATGCATGCCAAGATGATTTTTGGTATTTTTCTACTATCTGATGAAAATCTGCTAAAAATCGAGCTTCTTCAAGTTCCATTAGTTCTACAACCCGTGTTGCAATGTATTTTTCATCTATCATCTTAGTAGCTTGCACAATGAATAGACTCGAAGTTACAAACTCAAGTGGCACTACCACTTCTCATCCATATACCAACTGAAACATGGTATACCTATGTAATCTCTTTGTAATGGTTCGATAATCCCATAACACAGCTGAAACTCTCTCATCCCAATCATCTTGATTGGTGTAATAGACTTTAGTTAAGCCCCTCTCTAAGATCTTGTTGAAGGATTCTTCTATTCCATTCTTTGGTGGATGGTATGGACTGCTCTTATGGTGATGAATAAAAAACTCTCTTGTGAGGGTCACAATAGTGTCACTGATAAAATGTCCTCCTTGATCACTGGTCAAGATTTGAGGACAACCAAATATGGTAATTATATTATCAAAAATAAACCATGCTATTGTGTTTGTAGAGAAATCCCAAACAACTTATGTTTCATCCTAATGAGTCAAGTAACCAATTGCAGTAATAATGTATATTTCCTTTAAATGCCTCGCAGGGGGGTTTATCAGACTGATGAAATCAACAACCCACTTTTCAAAGGCTTGTAGTCCTTGAACATGGTGTAATGGTAATTCATTGCGGTGGGATGGCTTTCAAACTCGCTAAAATGTTGGTTGTGGAGCCTGATTATCTTCCTGATTCAGAGGTATTTTTTTTCATCCATGTTTATACCCCATGAAGATTGTACACCCCTCCACGTGGGGGGGAGGGGGGGGCTTGCAGGGGGGATTTTCCCCAAAGGAAAAATTTCCTTGTAAATGTATATTGTAATTTCATAGTAAATATGGATCATTCATTATAAGGTCACATATATGATGGTAGAAGTTATGTTATGGTTTTTTTTCCCTAGATGGAAACCCTATTTTATGAGGGAATTGTATTGCGGCTGTGTATCATTGCAAATATTGTATTCTGAGAAAGGATTTTGTGAGATAAAGAAGAGAAAGTTACAATGGGTGTGTTATAGGTTGTATCCCTTCATTTTGTTGGATAATAAAAAGGAAGGACCTGTCAATTTCTCTTATGGACGTAGCTCACACTGGGTGAACCACATATATCTGTGTCTCTATTGTATTGTGTATCTTTTGTGTTTTATTTCCGCATTTGTTTTATTTTATTTTTTCACGATCCTATTTTTCTAACAACTGGTATCATAGCGAAAGGTAACTCACAGGAAAAGAGGGTTCTTAGTTCGAGTGGGAATAATGGCGAAAGATGGAAATTTTAGGGTCGAGAAATTTAACAACCAAAACTACCATTTATGGAAGATGCAGATGGAAGATTATTTATATCAAAGGGATCTATTCCTACCATTGGGAGAAATAAAAAAGAAGTTGATGACCATGAAGGATGAAGAATGGGAGGTTCCTGAGAGAAAGGCACTAGGAATGATACGACTAAGCCTGACATCATTGACATCTTTCAATATTTCAAAAGAAAATACAATGAAGGAGTTGATGGATGCATTGGCTAAATTGTATGAAAACCCTCAACATCCAATAAGGTATTTCTAATGAACAAATTATTTAATATGAAGATTTCAAAAGGTGGTTCTATTGTATATCATTTAAATTAATTTAATATGGTTACTAATTAACTAAGTTCTGTAAAAATGGACTTTTTATGATGAGGTTAGTGCTCTTCTATTCTTGTGCTCATTTCTAGAAAGATGGAATGGCTTGGTCATGGATGTAAGTAACTCTATCTCTGGTTCAAACACTCTAAAATTTGATGATGTTGTTGGTGTTATCCTTAGCGAGGAAATGAAATGCAAAAGCATGGGTGAGACATCAGGTAATGCATTAAACATGGAGAATAGGGGAAGACAAAAGGATAGAGGACAAGGCTCAAGGAACCGTGGGAATTCTAGGAAGGGTAGATCCAAATCCAGGTTGGGAAAGATAAAGTGTTGGAATTGTGGGAAGAAAGGACATCTGAAGAAAGACTATAGAGCTCCAAAGAAACAAAGAGATGGACAACATGAGAAAAGTAAGGAAGTAAATGTAACAACTGATGTGTTACAAGATTCTTTGATTCTTTATATCTATAATATTTCTGAGTCTTGGGTAGTAGATTCAGGGGATTCATTTCATGCCACACTCCATAGGAAACCTTTTCTAGATTATGTTCAAGGTGATTTTGGACAGGTTCATTTGGGTGGTGATGCACCATGCAAACATTTTGGAATGGGAAAGGTAAAAATAAAGAAAAGGAATGGAAACCAATGGTTGTTGAAAGAGGTAAGACATGTTCCAGATATAAGGAAAAATATAATTTGAACATGGCAGTTGGCAAGTGAAGGTTGTATATTCATATTTACAGATAAGGTGTGGAAGGTCACCAAAGGATCACTGGTGATATAAAAAGGAGAGAGGTAGGTACAATGTATTTATGTACTGGTAATACTGAATTTTCTATCTCTTTAGATTCTACAGGAGTGGATACAAAACTATGGCATAATAGGCTTGGACACATGAGTGAGAAGGGGATGCAAATACTTCACAAAATAAATTTGTTTCCAAATTTTACACAAATTGATTTGGATTTATATGACCACTATGTTTATGGAAAACAGAAGAGAGTCATATTTCTCAGAGTTGGAAAATAAAAGAATGAAAGGTCATAGCTTGTGCATATAGATGTATGGGGACCAAGTCAGGTATAATCTCTTGGTGGATCTCATTATTATGTTATTGTTATTGATGATTAAACTAGGAAAACTTGGGTTTATTGCATTCGACAAAAATCTGATGTTTTTTATACTTTTAAGAAATGGAAATCTTTGGTTGAGAATGAGACGAAAAAGAGGTTGATGTGTCTTAGATCAGACAATGGAGGTGAATATTGCAGCAAGGAGTTTGATGATTACTATTCATACCATGGGATTTGTAGAGATAAAATAGTTCTAGGAACACCACAAGAAAATGGTGTGTCATAAAGGATGAACATGACAATCATGGAGCATGCAAGAAGTATGAGATTGCATGTTGGGTTGCCTTTACAGTTTTGGGCAGATGTGTAAATATTGATGTTTACTTAATAAACATAGGACCTTCAATCTATTTGTATGGTGGAATTCCATAGGAGGCATGGATAGGTAAAACGACAAACTCTTCTTTTTTGAATACTTTCAGTCGTGAAGCATTTGTCCATATTGATAAAAAAAATAGAACAAAGCTTGAGGAAAAATCCAAGAAGTGTACCTTTATTGGATACAGTGTTAATGATTTTGGTTATCACTTATGGTATTATGAAAATCAAAAAATCATTAGGAGTAGAGATGTCATATTCAATGAAAAGGTCATGTACAAAGATCAGTTGCAGGGAAAGAAATAGGAAAAAGAAAAACATGAATACATAGTGAGTGATGAGATCATTGAAAAAGAAATTCCAAAGGTAACTGAAAATCAAAATGTACAACAACAGGAGAAACAAGTACCTCAAACTCCTATGAGTGTTGTTGTAAGATATACCAGGTTAAGTAGACCCCCTCAATGATGCTCTCCTTCATTGTATTATTTATTGTTGACTGATTCTGGTGAACCAAAATGTTATGAAGAGGAAATGCATGTGGACACTAAAAAGAAGCGGGAGCAAGGCATGAAAGAGGAAATGGATTCATTCGTAAATAACTAGACTTGGGACTTGGTTCAATTTCCTGCAGGAAAAAGAGCATTGCAGAATAAATGCCTTTACAAGTTGAAGGAAGAAGATGGAGGAAAAAAGAGGTACAACGCTAGACTTGTTGTAAAGGGGTTTGCACAAAAGAAAGGTATAGATTTTGATGAAATATTTTCTCCTATTGTTAAGATGACCTCAATTAGGACTATTTTAAGTCTTATGGTAGTAGAATATTTTCATCTTGAATAGTTGATGTAAAATCAACTTTTCTCCATGGGGATTTGGATGAAGATATTTATATGCAGCAGCCATAGGGGTATGATGTCAAAGGGAAGGAAAATTTGGTATGTAGGTTGAAGAAAAGCTTGTATGACCTAAATAAATCTCAAAGGTAGTGGCATTTGAATTTTGAAAGGTTTATGATAGAACAAGGTTATAGTAGATGTCATTCTGATCATTGTGTTTATTTTAAAAGGATAGAAAATGGAAGCTATATTATATTGTTATTGTATGTATATGAAATGCTTGTTGCAGGGTCTAATATGCATGATATAAATGTGATCAAGAAGAAATTATCTAATTCATTTGCGATGAAGGATTTTGGTGCTACAAACAAAATCCTTGGTATGAGAATAACAAAAGACATAAAAAATCACAAATTGGCATTGTCTCGGGGTGAGTACATAGAGAAGGTGTTGGAGAGGTTTATAATGCAGGATGAAAAACCTATTAGTACACCTTTGGCCAGCGATTTCAAATTAACCAAGGAAATGTGTCCCAAGACACAGGAGGAGATGGAATACATGTCCAGGGTCCCTTATTCATCAGCAATTGGAAACATGATGTATGTGATGGTTTGCACAAGACCATATATTTCACATGTAGTGGTAGTTGTGAGCAGGTATATGAACAATCCATGTAAAGAACATTGGGAGGCAGTAAAGTGGATTATCAAGTATTTGAGAGGTACTTCTACTCATGCATTATGTTTTGCAGTTTCAGACACTATTCTATAGGGATATGATGATTCAGATATGGAAGGTTATAAAGATAGAAGGAGGAGCACCACAAGGTATTTTTTTACTGTAGGTGGAACAACAATAAGTTGGATTTAAAAACTACAAAAGGTTGTTTCACTTTTAACAACATAAGAAGAGTATGTTGTTGCTACATAGGCTAGTAAAGAAAGGATTTAGTTATAGAGGTTTATGGAGGAATTGGAAAAGAAGCAGGAGAATCACATGTTGTACTGTGACAATGAGAGTGTCATTCATATTGCGAATAACTTAGCCTTCCATTCAAATACTAATCATATACAATTCAGGTACCATTTCATATGATCTATCTTGGAAGATGGACATTCGATGTTGGAAAAGATACATACTAGCCAAAATCCTGTAGAAATGTTAACAAAGGGAGTAACTAGGGAGAAACTGATTTCCTTCTTAGTTTTAGTTGGTCTTCAAGAATGAAGGTGAAGATGAAAAAAATTTCAAGTCCAAGGAGGATCATAGTCCAGTAGATACAACAATAGTGGATTTGTTGTGATCAATCTCCAAGTGGTAGATTGTTGGTTGTGGGGCCTCATTATCTTCCTGATTCAGAGGTCTTTGTTTTTAGCCATGTTTATACCCCATGAATACTGTACACCCCTCCACGTGCGGGGGGGTCGCAAGAGGGGATTGCTCGCCCTATGGGGTCTGGGGGCAAGCGGGCCCCTAGCATGGATTCAGGGATGAAGCCCCCAAAGGAACAATTTCCTTGTAAATGTATATTGTAATTTCATAGTAAATATGGACCATTCATTATAAGGTCAAAGATCTAAGGATAGAAGTTATGTTAGGGTTTTATTCCCTAGAAGGCAACCCTCTTTTATAAGGGAATTGTATTGTGGTTGTGTATCATTGCAAGTATTGTATTATGATAAAGGAGACCATGTGAGAGAGAAGAGGAAGTTACAATGGGTGTGTTGTAGGTTGTATCCCTTCATTTTGTTGGATAATAAAAAGAAAGGACCTAACAATTTCTCCTATGGACATATCCCACACTAGGAGAACCACGTATATCTGTGTCTCTATTGTATTGTGTATCTTCTGTGTTTTATTTATGCATTTTTTTTATTTTATTTTTCTACGATCTTCTTTTTCTAACATGAAAAACATCAAATGCCCTATCATAAGCTTTAGCATCCATGAACATTTTTGACCACCATAATATTTCTTGTAATGTTTTCCGGGCAATTTCCTTTCCTCCTACATTTCCTCTTGCAACACCACTATGACACCCCCAAAAAATAGTAGTTTTTTCATGGTCTAGTACACATCGTGTAAGGATATTGTCTAGTCCTATCTTGTACAACTGACCGACAACCAATTGATAGTTTGTTGGATGAAGCACTAGGTGTCACTTTTGATTTGTGGAATAACCTTTAGGGTAGGCACTCGTGTTCATAAATAAAGCAATGTGAGACAAATAATCAGGAATAACTTCAACCTTTAAAAGAGTTGCATCTGGGAGCTGATAATCTATAGCTCCACCACTCTCTCCTGATTCTAGTCTAAACAAATGGTCCAGACCCACATTTAATTTTTCGATCTTAACAATAACCTCAAAAAAAGATTCCTAAAACAATAGTAACCATATGCAAATTCTTCCTTCTAACAAAGGATTATTAACAAGATATTTCAAAGCAGAGTGATCAGTAAAGAATTTAAAGTGACTTCCTAGTAAATAATGTCTAAACTTTTTCAAAGCATAAACAATTTCCAAACCTTCCCTTTCAGTGGTAGTATAGTTGCGCTCAACCTGAGAAATATTTCTACTGGAAAAGTATACAGGATAATCTAGGTTTCCATCCCCAGGTTGCACAAGGATAGCCTCCAAAGCAATGCCATAAGCATTAATGTGCACATGGAATTCTACTTGCCAATTTGGATAAATGAGAATAGTAGCAAGACTTAACTTCTATTTGAGGGTATCAAAGGCTTGATCACATTCTGGCGTCCAACTAAAAGCCTCTGATTTCTTTAACAACTTTTCCAATGGGGAAACTATGCTTATGTAATTTATGATAAACTTGTGATAATAGCTCGTGCAAATTAACATTGACCACAACTATTTGGAATTTGTAGGGGGAAGCATATTCAATATTACTAAAACTTTTACAAGATCCACCAACACTCCTTCCCTGAAAAATATATGTCCTAGAAGATTGCCAAATGGTACACAAAAAATACATTTTTTAGGTTTATGGAAATATGTAGTTGTCTACAGTGATAAAAAATCAGTTGTAACAGACTTATATGCTCCTTTAATAGGCTATACATAGTCCAATAATCCATATAGACTTCAAGCAACTTGTGAATGAAGTCACATAATGTTGCAATAACTATTCGAGAGAACACCATTGGGGAATTATTGAGCCCAAAAGGCATAACATGATAGGAAAATGATCCCCACTCGATATTGAAGGTAGTATTTTTCTTGTCCTCTTCAACAATTATAACCTGGTGATAGCCAGAAAAACCATCTATAGGCAAATACTCTTCATTCCTCGCCACTTGGTCCAAGAATTCATCACTAAAGGGAGTAGGAAATGGGTCATGGACATAGGCTGAATTTAAACTCCTGTCATCCACACAAACTCAGATATCATCCATACCCTTCTTTCTTTGGATTCCAATAGGGATAATCTCTTCAGCCTCATCCATCAGAAAAATTATCCCAACTGTTAACATTCTATCAATCTACCTCTTTAATTTCTCTTTGACTCTGGGATTCAGGTGATAGGGCCTATGTTTGACTAGTTTTGAGTCAGGTCTTAGCTCAATTTTCATCTCCCCTAAATCTCCCTTAATCCCTTTTAATTCTGAAAATCTTGTAGGGAATAGGCCCTCATATTCCTACAACAGATCTTGTATCTTTGTCATAGTCTATTCATCCCAATAATCCCCTATAGATGCTAGCTTAGGGTGTTCCTCACTCCCTATGTTTATTTTCCACAACTTCATGGATTTGGTATAGGAGCTACTAAAATCATCCAAAATAGTGTCTTCAATAACTCTAATTCCTTCATATTCTTTAAATGTCAAATTCCTAAGGTCATATAGGTATTAGGGATCTTTTGGGTTTGTATCAACCTTATTAAAGGCCATGTGTATTCATATAGAGGATGGATAAATAATATTATGAGGTAGGTATTCATGTTCAAGATAGATTATGGGTGGATATATGGAATTAAATTCATTAGTAAATAATTTTTTCTTAATTTTTTGCATCACTATGGTGATTTTAGGAGACTTACCCGAAAAGGAGAAATCAGAGGAACCATAATAGGATTCTAGAGTAAATAGTTGATGCATCATATTATGATCCTTACTCAAATTTTCGATTTGTGAAGGAAGGATAAAGTGGTATTGCATAGCAAGTTTTACCTCATCCCAAGATGTCATAACTCCCTTATGAGTGATCCACCACCTATATAAAGATGATTTTAATGCAATATCAAGTACATGTATCCTTTTCTCTAGATCAACCTTATCCTCCTGATCAACAAGAAAGTTGTGTAAGTATGAAGTGTCATCATAAACAAGGTTTTTTCTAATCTCTCTTCCAAACCACCTAGTTGCTCTGATATTTGCACAAATTCATGAAAAGTTTTCATACCTTCATTGTTTAAAATTCTCAAAAGATACCTTTGAATATTCACTTGTAAACTAAATTCTCTACCAACTTATTGATTCATCTATTGTATGGTTAATGTAGTCTACCCATTTTGTTGTAGTCAAAGTGTAGAGTTGATCTACGACATCTTGTTCAATATTTTCCTCAATTGGATCAGTATATCGAGGGCCTTGGTATGGGTCTAGAGGTTGGGTTACTTTCATACCATCTACTTCAAAGATCACAATTTCATTCTTGATATCTATAAAAACTTAATTCTCATATGCCCATTCAATACCCAATAGAGCAGGGTACAAATCCTTCTCCCCCATTATTTCTATGTCCTCGAAGTATGCTATTGTTTTAATGCCAGCTAAGTCCACTTCAATGTTTTTCATCCTCCCAACATGATATATACAGTACTGATTTTCCACCCACAACTAAATAGGTGAGTAGATGAGCTTGGTATTTCCCATTGCTTCCCAAGTATTCTTTGGTAGTATGTTGACATCCGAGCATAAGTCTAACATAACATCGCTAATTTCATAGATTTAGTCTAAATTATCTTCTAGATATCTAGTTCCTCTTCTGTATCCTACTAGTATTTATCTCCAAAATATTAGCAAGAAATTCCCCTTAAGCACGTTCTGCAACTTCTTAGTGAGTTGTTCATCATCCGAAATATCGAAAAATAGTTGGAACCATAAATCAATAGTCCTTTTTTATTTCACTGGAAGTTCCTTCGGTGCAAGCAGATTTTTCATGACTCTTAGTTGAAGCTCAATTCTTGGTTCTACGACTATTGGCATTGTAAGTTTAGACGTTTTTCGAAAAAATTATACTATGTTCTGGAATAACTCCTTCTTCCTTGTGGGATCATATGTAGAATCCACTAGTACCACTTTCTAAATATTACTTTGAGTAGGGTTGTCAACATTAGAACCAGTCAAATTAATGTTCCTCCTATAGTAATAATGTTAATAATAGGATTTGTTTCTTTAGTGATAGGTAGGGGATCATAATTTATCAAATTAGTGCCTCATTTCCTGGCACGATATTACCATTTCACGATCAATTCTATGAAATCCTCGGTGGCATGGGTGTTATTTCTGTAGTGTGTGAACAAGGGTCTTCTTAGAATATGATAGTCTCTAGCAAGGTGTCCTTGTTCGTCACAGTTGTAATAATGAACTGGTCCTCTACCACCAATCCATCCACCTTAATCCTCCCCCGTCTCTATGACCTCCTCCAAACCCTTGAAGATCTTTGTCGACCCTAAATGCAGATCGATCCAATATATCTACAAGAGCATCTAGAGAATGACATTTCTTGGTAGTGTGAGTAGGTGACCCACATAATTCACAGTATATTTGATTCAAAATAGGGGTTTACTTTTTTAGTATCGGGTAATTCCTAGGGAGGTGGACATGGCTTCTACAAATTTCACAATATTCATTACTCTTGCCTCCCTAATGATTTGGGAAGACATTATATTCCATAAAGCCATGAAATGGTTCTATAGCGACAACTTGCGCAACCCCTCCCGATGGTCCTACTGGTGGAGGTGCCATCGGGTGTGGAGGGGGTCCTACACCCCTCAGCCTGGGACATTTCATCACTATATGACCCTCACTGTAGCATCTAGTACACCATACTTGTGGTTGACCTATTCTAGGGAGGGTAAACTCTTGAATCTTGTCGGTTAACGCAACAATATGGCCTTGCAGTTGTGAGATATTATGATCATCAGGTGGTCGCATCTCCTACAAGATGCTAGGATAGCCTTCCATAGACTTGATATTGATGGCTTGTTCTATGGATTCCCCCAATGTAGTGATACTTTGCTGGTTTAATGGAATCTAGGTTAATGGTAAAATCCCTTGTATAAACCATTCTCACTGGTGGTCTTCATGGATTGGGTTTTCCAATTTCCCTATCACATCCTTAAATTTTTGGTTATACTCCCATGAAGACTCATTGTCTTTCTGTTTTATCTTCTCCAACTCAGAGAGAGCATGTTTCTCTAACTATAGTAAGCATAATTTGACTATAAACCTTTTCTTTACTTGAGAAAGATTGAAATCATGTCCTTGAGGATTCCCTGGTTTAATGGATTTCATGTAACATTTTAAAGCTCCTCCTCTCAAGGTGGTTTGAAACCCAAACCAGTGTTTTTTGACATCCTCATCCCCTTTACCTAAACATTATGGGTATTGGGTGAGGGAGCCTGCATGTTGACTTGCCATTGGAGAACTTGGAGATCCTATAAAAATAAACCATGAGGGTCATGGTTCTGATATGGATAAAGAACTTGCCTCGCTTATGCTACGACTACTTGAAATTTCCAGATTATAAGGATTAGAAATGACATAAATTACTAAAACATTTAGTACAAAATTTGACTGGATTTGTAGATAGCGATCAGGGACTGGGTGATTCGAGGTTGGTTCCTTTGCCTCCAAAATGTAATTATTTAACCTAGGGGGTTGCATGGGTATGTAGTACCATTTAAATTTTGTGATGTGATTCAACATCTTCTAGCATCACAAGATCTGATTCTCCCACAACTTCTTCAGGGATTCTAGCTGAGTCTTCTTCTTCAGGGGTGGCACCTATCCTTATTTTTTCTTTCAAATTTTCTTCCTCTCGTTCGCTTCCTCTAGAGATTTCACCTATTTCTCCAAATTGCTTGTGTAAAAATCAGTTGGAAAATATTTTGTGTATCTATAACTCCCGTAACTTCTCTAACTCTCTTCTATAGCTACCCTCGAAGTTGATATCCTTCCGTGACTGATCAAGCTTCTTCATAAATTTTCTCTTTTGTTTTCACCACCTCTTTTGGATCACAAAAACCCTCCTCTAAGATCATTCATCTATGGAAATATTGGATCGACAAACCCCCATACTTCAAGAATGTTCGAAACTTATCCCATGAACCCTTGATTGAATCACCTACCCCTCATGCAAAAAGGTTTACTCTTCCATGTCAACTGGAATAGGTAACATCCCATCCTCCGCTAGAAACATTTTAATCCAATGAGGGATTTCCCACAACAATATTCCTTGGGATATTTCTTTGAATACAACTTCTGATTTTGAAAAATAATGGTGGTTCTCTATGGAAAATTCAATAATATATCCTTCTAAGGTGGTTTGCACCTAGAAATCCGCATCTCTAGAAATCAAATGGTCTAGCTGGCGAAGAACTTCTAAATGCTCAGTAGTCCAATTATATCTTCTCTTGACTCAATATTTATATTCTGGCGCTTCTTGGAACTAGTCTAACCATTGAAACACTTCTTTATGGAATCATATCTAAAAGATCTCATACTGGTCACTTGTAGGTTTTGAATAAAAAACAATGCTCTTCACAAGAATCAATATTTTTCACCATAACTCGGCTTCTTGTTGTATAAAATAGTTATACCTTCTTTCCCACCAATTCTCAATATTAGACTTAAATATGTGATGTGGAATCCTCTAAAAAATCACTTTAAATACAATCCGAACAAAAAAACCATTTGTTGGCGCAAAATTAGAGACTGTGGTTCTCAGAGGTTTCCAACAAAGATACCACTCTAGTCTAGAAGTGTTAGCATATTCAACCTTCTGCAAGGGAAGGAAGTATCACTCAAACTATATATGAGACTTGTGTGAGGTGAAGTGAATCAAAGAGAATGCATCATTGATTCTGAATCAACACAATGCAAGTTCATACTTTAACATTGTTGGCATAGGGGCAGACCCAGAGTTCAACTCTTAATAGCACACCAACAAAACCCCAACTACCGACCCTTTCGACAAGTACAACATCTGCAAAGTAGGCGAAGTCTCACCTAAGGTAGAAGAAGGGGGGGTTACAGGACACAGGTGTCTCTAACCAAGCTGGGACACAAATTTGTGATAAGAGCACTTCGTAGAATATTCTGTTAATGCTTAGGAAGTGAACATGCATTAGTTTATTAACCTTATCAACATCGCAGATCATAATCAAAGATAGTCGATGAGCGCAATAAAAATAAGTGATTATGCACCCTAAGCACTTAGCACCTAGCACTGTGAGTTATATCTAGCATTCATTTACCCTTAATCATAACTAAAATACTTCAGCAATAAAACATTCATTACACATCATAATCAAAGCACTAAGAAAATGCATGAAAAAAAAGACACTACACAAAGAAAATCATGAGACAACAGATATGCGTGGTTCACCCTAGGGTGGGGCTGCATCCACAAACCACTTCGCCTCTTTATTATTCGCCAAAATATTACATTTAGTCACTCCTGTGCACTAAGCCATAGAGTCAAACTTTGCACAAGACATGATATCTGCGCAATAAGAACTAGATCCTCCTTTTTTACCTTCTAAAACTAGGTCACATGCACAAAGCCACAATCTCTTATCACAACACTTAGCACCTGTTACAAAATCACAGTCAAGCACAAAGCCTCGACGACATACATTCCTTCGCACAAAGCACTATTGTTTCACACAGAACTACTTAGTTGTCACTTCTATAATACATTCCTCTTTATTTATACTTTACAAACCCTTACAACAAGCCCTAAACAAGGGGAAAAACCATGGGCTGACATCCCATAAACCCATTACAAAACCCTAACCCTAAAATTAGGTGAGATCTGTGATCTTAGCTCCGTCGGGCGCTCCTACTTCGACCAACGTGTCAAAGTCCAAAAGTGGACCAAAAACGACCAAAGTTTCCTCAAAAATTGGTCGAGGGCCAATAGGCCACCAACACTTACTGTGACTCATCCCAAGTCACTGAGGTCTGGACAATGCTACCTCAAAATCCTCAAGCTTAACTCAAGCTTCTTCAACTTGTTGCCTCACCTGAGCCTCCTACTCAGCGAGCTCCTGGAATGTCGGCTCTGTAATAGGCCCTGCCAAGCCCTATTCTACAGTTGCAACTACTTGATCTAACTGTGAGCCCTGTCCATTGATCTCCTTGAACACCTTGCAATCTTCATCCTGTAGTGGTTCTAGCTTCTTCATTACTTCAATTACCTTACCCTAGAGGGAAGTGATTTGTTGTTGTACTATGCGTTTCTCTTGGGATCTCTTCATCCTTTCTACTATTGTGAGCAGCTTCATCTGCGCCTATAATGAAAATGCTTGTTGTTGCACCTCCCATAGATGAGGCTCTAGCTTCTTTAACTCTGGATCCTCGACGAGGCCTTCATTTGTGTGGGTGCTTCTGTCACTCAACTCTTTACATGCTGAAGCTGTTACACATAAAAATTACTCACTTCAATAGTGTCGCAAGTGTCGTCATTACAAGTATCGCAAGTGTCACATCTTGACCACAAGTGTTGCAAACATCATACTGCCATATCGCCTATGTCGTGTCTCTAACGACATTACAGGGACACTTAAGACACCCTCAAAGACTGGTTTTAGAAGAAGAAATCATTTGATGAAGAGTACAAAACATTTACCATGGAATAGACCACTCAAAAATGGATTTTGGAGGGCAGCAGTCCCCTACCCACTGTCAGGGAGTGTCAGTGCTCCTAGGCCTTCTTTGGGTAAGCGTTGCAACTCTCTATGCACCCTTTTGGGGGAGCACTGGCATGTTTTAGCAAATTTTGGGTTGTTGAGGAAAATCAAGGATAAATTCCCCTCATCTTTAGAGTTGGTTGGATTCGAATCTAAGGTCAAGGCTACATCTTAGGGAGGATCCACAACTGATGGAGAAGGATCCACAACCTATCCCAATAATCTCTAAGGTGGTTGGGTCTCTACAATATTATATAAGGAGGCCTTCTCATGGTGAAAGAGGATATAAAGAAATTGAGAAGAACCTAACCTATGATCTCATAAGGAAGGAGAGACATTGCAGGCATCAAACTTATGATCTCATAAGGGAGATATCATTGAAGCATCATCATTTTGTGTGGATTACTTGAGAAAATGGTTGGACAAGGAGAGCTAGGAGAGG
>ML812726.1:45775-71058 GCA_009831015.1 Picea engelmannii
TCTCTTCTCAAATATAGCTACCACCATTCGAGCAAGTTCCAAGTTCTGCAGTTTTACAGTTTCAGCCTATTCATTATTTAATAGAATATATTGTTCATTGGATATTTGTGTTATTCTTCGTATATATGTGTTTATTGTATTCATTCTGTTAATTATTTCATTCCACTCCTAAATCTGGATCAGTGGTATTAGAGCGGTCTGCTCTTTATTTATTTTTCTGCGTGCATGTCCCCAACAAGGTCTGGGTACAAGAAGTTGGGAGTCGAACCCATCAAGACATTACCATATCAACCATGCCAAGCCTGAAAAAAACACATGGGATATGAAAATAAAGATGATGGAGCAGGAGATCCTATTAAAAATTTTCTCAAGGAATCCCTCGCGCGATAAAGGAACGAAATGATGGACAACTTCTCACAGATCCTTCGATGATTTCCCACGGGAGAAGCATCTTCATCAAACGGCCATACAACCCCCTTCAAGGTATAGGTAAATTTTGATATTCCATTATTTGAAGGACTGATAGATGCGGATGTTGTAGATAAATGGCTGAATTTGCTCGAAGGATATTTTTTGGTCCACAATTTTTCCGATAGGGAAAAGATCACTTTTGCAGTCCTCATGGATGTTTCACATGTTAAAGACTGGTGGGATACTTACTCTGAGCAAATGGCCATGGAGGAATATGCAATTTTTGTGGTGGCCAATACATGGGATTCCTTCCAGGATGCCATTAAAGAAGAATACTACCCTGTTGGAAGCTACAAGGACCAGTACACTAGATAGACCACACTATGTCAAGAAAGGGACTAGATAGTACCAGACTTCACCAACATTTTCCATACCCTACACACCAAATTGGGTATCAAATATTCTGAGTGTCATCTGGTGCTCAAATACTACAGTTGTTTTCATAGATACATTCAAACAAAAATGGAGTTTTTGGACATCGCCTCATTGGACATGGATTATAGATGCCCTATCAAGATCGAGCAGAAATTTAAGCATAAACGATGATAGTTTGGATTTTCAAACTCCTCATAGCTAAAGCAGGGAAAAGGTAACCCCGAACCATACAACAAGGGACCAAGTTGATATGGTCACCCTCAAGACAACCCATCCAAGCCGCAACACAAGAAGGGCAATGAGAAGACCAAGAAGGACACGGGAAAATGGTGTGAGTACCATAAAAGTCCTTGGCACAACATCGACAAATATCGCTCCAAGAAGTCCCTCATGGTTGAGCTGAAGGCTTCTGAGTCAAAGGTCGATTCTAATTCCAAGTCAAATCCTGAAAGAGGGAAGCGGATTATCGATGTTGAAGTCAATGCCATGATCACTACCACCAAAATTTGGCCAAACGAACCAGAAGAACAAGAGGAAGGGGAACGCCTCTTTCACTAACAGATGTGGGTCAAGGGGGCTCTGATTCATTTCATCGTCGACAGCAGTAGTCAGAGGAACCAGATTTCAACAGATTTCGTCAAGTGAATGAACCTGCCAACGACACTGCACTCGTAACCCTACACCATCAGCTGGCTTCATCAAGGAAGAGATCTTTGTGTCAACCAATAGTGTCTTCTGCCCTACGACATCAAGCCTTTCAAAGATTAGGTACTGTGTGATATTTCTCCCCTTGAAGTGTGTGATGTTCTTTTAGGAAAACCATATTTGTGGAAGAATCATGTTGTGTATGAGTCTAGACCCCACAGTTTTATTATTAAATTGGGTCGAAAATTGTACAGGATCCTAGAGGTGGCACCGCCTACTGCTATTTATTTAATCTATGCTAAGCAATGCAACAAGGACATCTCATAGACTGGGAAGTTCATCTTCTTTGTGATCCATGCTCATAGTAAGTAGAAGGTCATCACCACATCCTTGGCCTCTACACAATGCCTCTCTTTGCAGTAGAAGCAAGTGGACGGGATCGTGGAAGAATACAGAGACATCTTTGTCTCACCTACAGGGGTACTGACACACTGCCAAGTCAGGCATCCCATTGATCTAACCCTCGGTGCACCTCTACCTAATGGACCATTCTATCGGCGCTCGTTGATGGAGAATGACGAAATCAGGCATCAAATCCAAGAGATTCTTCAAAAGGGGCACATCAGACCCAACGCCTCCCCTTGCGGCAACCCGATTGTACTGGTGCAGAAGAAGGACAGGACTAAGTGACTCTGCATTGATTACAGAGCCTTAAACAAAATCACAGTCAGGAACCGCTACCCCATTCCCAGGATTGAAGACCTTCTTGACCAACTCAAGGGGGAAAAGTTCTTCAGCAAGATTGACCTAAAGTCTGGATACCACCAGGTTCCCATCGAACCAACTGATGTCTGAAAGACAACCTTCAAGTCTAAAGAAGGTCTCTACGAATTGCTAGTCATTCCCTTTGGCTTAATAAATGCACCAACCACTTTCATGAGGTTGATGGACGATGTCTTGAGACCCTTCACCAACTCCTTTGTGGTGGTATACTTGGATGACATCCTCATCTTTAGAAGAACATGGGAGGAGCACATGCAACACATTCAGTAGGTTTTGAGCACTCTTCGGCAACACAAGCTTTATGCCAACTTGTAAAAATAATCTTTTGGCATGAACATGGTCCAATACTTGGGCTACATTGTGGATGAGCATGGGGTACATGTTGATCCATCTAACATCCAAGTCATACATGATTGTCCAGCCCTAACCACACCGACCGAGCTTTGGAGATTCTTGGGACTAGCCAATTTTTACCAATGGTTCGTGTTGGGATTCTCCCATATTGCATGGGCCCTCAGCCAGGTGACCAAGGAAGGTGGTAGGGAAAAGTTCATGTGGGTGAAGGAGCATCAATGAGCATTCAAAGATCTGAAACATCGTTTGTGCTTAGCTATAATACTCTCCTTTCCCGATTTGCAACAACCATTCGATATTGAGACGGATGCATCTGACTATGTTGTGGGCGCAGTCCTCACTCATCACGGGCATCCAGTGGCATACCATAGTGAGACACTCTCTGATACTGTCCAGAAATACCCTGCCTATGAAAAGGAAATGTATTCCATTGTACAAGCCTATCGTCAATGGAAACATTACATTCTAGGGATAGAGACAATCATACAGATTGATCACAAACCTTTGTAGTTCATACAGACACAGGGGAAATTACAGAACGACCGCCATCAGAAGTGGTCCAACTACCTACAACAGTTCCATCTCAACATCAAGTATAATACAAGTATATCCAATCGTGTCACTGAATACCTCAGTCGGCCTCATGTGGCTGCATTCACCACTGTGCTCCATTCCTGTGGACATGAAACATAGGAATGGCCCCAACTTTAGCAACAAGATCCGTACTTCACCACCACATATAAACTATTGGGTACAGGCACCATTGTCACTGATTTTCACTCAGGATGGACTCTTATACCACCTGGTCCATCTCTATGTTCCTACAAGAGAACGTGCAAAGATGATTTGGGAATCCCACTACAGTTGGGTGGCAGGAAATTTTGGTGTAGAGAAAATTGTGGTCGTTCTTCAAAAACATTTTTATTGGCCCAAACTTCAACATGATGTCATCAAGTATATTAGATATTGCACTGCCTACACCATTTCCAAGCCAGCCATCAAGAAGCAAGGCTTATACACCCCTCTTCCTATTCCTGAGAAGTCGTGGGAATCCATCTCCATGGATTACATGTCTAGTTTGTCATCCACCAAGCATAGAAATGACTGTTTATGTGTGGTTGTTGGTCAATTTTTAAAGATGGCCATCCTCACATCCTGCAAGAAGAATGTCACAACAGTAGAGACTGTCAAGATCTTCTTCGAACGAGTTTGGGTTCACTTTGGGATACCACATACCATCATCTCCGATCGAGACAACAGGTTCCTCAGCACCTTTTGGTCGAGTCACTAGTCCCTGTTGGACACCAAGCTCACAAAATCCACTTCTTTCCACCCCCAAACTCATGGCAAAACCAAGGTCGTCAAACGGATGATTGTGCACATCCTGCGCATGTACAATTCTAATCATCCCCGTACATGGGACAAGAGTCTCCCATATGTACAACACAGTTACAACAGGGCTCTCCATAGTTCCACCAACCATGGCCCATTCCAGGTGGGTCTGGGATTCCAACTCTTGGGACCTATTGATGTTGCACGTCCTCTTGCCATCACACAAACAGACTCTTCCCCTAATCAGTCTGCGCTCGACAAAGCCACCAGGTTCATTGAGCGGATTCATCACATCCACCAACAGGTCTAGGAGATTCTTTAGATATCTAATGCTAAGTACAAGAAGCGCCATGATAAACACAGGGTACCACACCAATTTCAAGTTGATTACAAAGTCTGGTTACATTTGCAGAAGGAGCGTCTCATCGGGCCCCACCGGAAGATTCTCCCACTTCGTTATGGGCCTTACACTACCCACTATCACCAAGGTGGTGGGTAGCAATGCTTTTGAGCTCAACACTCCACCCTTCCTTGGTCTGCATCCAGTATTCAATGTGGACCTCCTTCGGCCATATTTTCCTCCATTATTGGACACCTCTGAGATCGTTGAACATATGACACCAACAGAGCTCAACCCTGACTACATGGAACAAGAATTTATCGATCAGATAGTGGACACACAGGTCAAGGGCACTCGCCAGCAGCAAATATAGCTCTATCGGGTTTTCAAGGTAGGGAAACTCCTATACCAAGGCAAGTGGCTCACCCGGGGCCAAATCCAGCAGAAGTTTCATCGCCTGATGGGGGAACTCAATGCAATGGAGACCATTGCTTTCTAAGAGGGGAGGATTGATCGAGGTGGATATTGGTGGCCACCCAACTATTCCAACTAGCTCCTCATGTCCATTTTTGATTCAGCACGTCTTTATGTGTTGCTTTATAATTGTGAGTTATACACTTTTGGGGTTGTCTGAAGCTTCACACATTCTCCAGGTGGATATGGGTGGCCTCTTGCCTAATCCAATTGGCTTATTTGTATGTTTTCATGTCAGCACATCTTGTTGTACTTCCAGAGTTGTTTTGGGCCCCTAAACGTTGTTTTTTTTACTCGCCACAGTCAGACTGTAGACGGAGTCAGACTCTGATGGTGGAATGTGTATTTCTTTGAAAGACCTTTCCAATGGGCTATCACATGCTTAAAACGAAGGTTGTATGCAAGAGTTATGACCCTAGGAAAT
The DNA here is from genome assembly GCA_009831015.1 of Picea engelmannii. Lineage (NCBI taxonomy): Eukaryota > Viridiplantae > Streptophyta > Pinopsida > Pinales > Pinaceae > Picea > Picea engelmannii. The sequence goes on from ML812726.1 coordinate 50,974, forward strand.
TGGGGTACCAAATTACACCAACTTACCCATAGGGCCCACATGACTTTTTGCATTTCACCTTCTAGGGTTAAGTTTTTGGATGTCTAGGGTTTTGGCAGTCATGAGTAATATGAAAATATCCTCTGGAGCCTCATCCTAATCCATTATGCTCAGACGAATGCACGTAGCAGCCACATCTCTTCTCAAAGATAGCTACCACCATTCGAGCAAGGTTCAATTTTGCAGTTTTACAATTTCATCCTATTCATTGTTTAATAGAAGATATTGTTCACTAGATATTTGTGTTATTCTTCCTATCTATGTGTTTATTGTATTTAATCTATTAATCAGTTCGTTCCACTCCTAAATTCAGATCATCCTCCGAGAAAATTTCTGCCCCTAAGCCAGATTCGAACCCCCAAGAGTTTTGTAATTTGACTATTTGAGTATTCCACCCAATTGTTATCCCCCGGGAGATCCCCTTAGCATTTGCACCTGTAAATTTCCATTACTTTAATAGGAATAACAATAAATTTATGACCATTACTTCATCGCCAATTTTTTCCTAGAGGAAAATAATAACAAGTTGGTTGGACTCCACCAACCTTTTTAGGGACGATTTTTTGTAGGGGCTCGCCACACCCCTGCAATTGAAGGAGAGGATTTTCATCTGGAAACCCCTTCTATGGTTGTTGATGCTCTAAGTGCCTCCAAAATGGATAGTTTTTTCCCAACAGCCATATCCACAAGTGCCTTATTCTGAGCTTTGGAAAGATGGGATTTCCTTCCACGACCTTTACCTTCTAAGGGAGGTATTGGGTCTTTTCCCAAACCCTCTATCTCTTTACTCCAAGCTGCCAATGTTGGAATGGGTCTATTCCTGAGCTGGTAAATGACTACTTCCTCTTCATAATCCAAAGAGGACTTGGCTTCTATTGTTACTGTTGTGGGGGGGACAGAGGCCTTTTCATGGACTAATGAACAGTGGGCTAAAGATGGACCCGATAGAGAAAAATTGGAATGTCCTAAAATATTAGATGGAAAGGGGAGGTTTTTTAGAGATCCCAACCAATCCCTTCCCAGAAGAGTCAATGAATTTGTTAGGACATTTATGGATTGAGAGGGAGAAGTGAGCATACCCATCTAGGGATTGTACCCCTCACGAGTTTTCGAAGCAGTCTAAATTTTCTGAGAGGCCTGACCAAGCTTAGCAATCTTCTCTTGGTGAGTAGGTGATGGGGGTTGAATTGCCTGTCCTTTTATTTCTACTTTAGCACTGTGCTCCGTCAATGACCCACTTGTTGTCTCTACCTTACCCTGTATCTTTGTAGATGGCTCCAAATACGCCTTTGCGTGAGTCGTCACCCTCTTTTTTGGTGTCGGCTTTCGATAACCCCTGGTCTATCCATGAAAGAGAAGATGGCATTGGCTAGAAATGTGACCGTGTTGATGGCACCGACGACATCAAAGAGTGATACCTTCATAGTCCAATTCTTAAAAGAATGCTTGTTGTCCATCACCAATTCTATCTCTTCTACCAAACCCTCTATAATATACAGAGTGACCATAATTCTAGTGACTATCAGCTCACCTGATGATTGAAAGGACACATTTGAGTATAAAAAATTCCCCAAGGAATTCCCGAAGTCCTTAAAACTTTCTTTGTTCCAAAACTCGACTGGTAATCCAGGGAGGTGAACCCAAATTAGGGCTACGTTTGTTCTTTCTTTGTTGGCATCAAAGAGTGGAGTCCATTTTTTTAGCAGAATTTGAGTGGAGTCTATACTCCATGTGCTTTTTATCACCCACTCCACCTCCCCAACTTTCTCAAATTTGAATAGAAAACCAACCCCTTGTTAACAATTGCACCGAAGGGAGGTGGCCAAGATCTTTGGACCATGACCTTTCGACCTACTCCTTAAGAGTTTTGACACTGAATCTACACCCTCTCGCTCTTCCAACCACAATAATGTCGATCATTTCTACAACATGTGGCATCTTGATATCAATCCCTAACATGAGTTGGATACGCTTACCTTTCGATTTCATGCGCTTATTATTTTTGTGTTGCGAACTAGGGTTTTTTTCTGCAGTTGCAATGCCACCACCTACTGGAGATAACCCCTTCTCCTTCTTGCCTTCAAGGAATCGGTTTGTTCCATGCCCACAAACATCGCTCCAGAGATGCTTTGGGGCGTCAATACCAAAAGGGAGGCAATGAATCTTGAAGGGTCTAGTGGTCCACCCTCAACCATTGAGGGTGAATAGAGATTCTGAACAGGAACACTAGCAGAAGAAAAGTCTTGAAGCGACCAACTACACTCTAGGTTTTTTGGCCACCTAAATCCATTGTTGCCTAGATCATAGTCGAATGGAGAAGCAATAGCGTCAGAAGCTAGAACCAAGAACCCCTCCCTTTGCTCTGAATCTGCCAAGAGGGGATCTATTGCCCATGCCAAAGGAGAGGAAACTGAAATTTGTTCTCCCGAGCAACTCCACTGGGAACTACAAGAGGAGGGGACCATAGAGACAGGCTTCGAAACTGAACTTAGTGCCAAGCCAAACTCCGAAGGGAAAGAGGGAGGGGAAAGACTCCGACTATCCAGGAAAGGGCTAGCCCCGAGGGATCCTCTAAAAGAAGAGAAGTCACCTGCTAGTAGTCATTCCTCGACCCCAACATCTACGTGGAGCGATATTGAGGATAGATTTGTCAAATGGACAGCTTTCTCTGACCAAATCTCCTGCCCCTCCATCGGATCTAGGGAAAAATCTAACATCTCTACTTCCTCAACTATGAAAATAGGATGGAGACCCGACACAAACCACAGAGAAGTCAGTCAAACTGCCAACGATGCAGTATCCCAACAACTCCATGCCTCCTACCTTCAAATACTCTATGGTTTACTGAGGTTACCCAGTTAAGGTATCCGTAGACCGTCATCCTCTCATGTGTGTGTGTGTGTGTGTGTGTATTGGAAACAAAAGTATAAGGTCATTTTGGTAGTCTTAAAACATAACTAAGTAAATTGATGTCTTAGATCATTTTGATAACCTTAAAACATAACTAAGTAAAAGTATATTAAAAATAGAGGACTTTAAAAAGTAATGTTATACATCATCTTTGTAGTATTTCAACTTCCTTTTATTATTAACTTATTGTATTTCATGAAACTTTGTAAAGATGTAAAATTCAATATTATGACTTTTATGAATTTAATTGTTAAAATGAAAATATTTTATTATTAACAAGCAACCCTAATATATATGAAGGTGAGGGTAGGGTGAATAATAGAGAAAACTTATTCAAAAAATAAATATGTCTTGAAATTTGAATGAGGATGAGGGTGGGGTAAGAGTGAATAATAGAGAAAACTTATTCAAAGAATAAATATCTCTTGAAATTTGAATTAAAAGTAACAAATTTTCCTACAACCACTCAAACACCCATTTAATAAATCAAAATTTTTATATTTATATTTAATTGTAATTGTAAAGTGCACAAAAATATAACTTAAACAAAATTATATATAATTTTAAAATAAAAAATAAATTATATTATTCGTATATTTATAACTCTTTATTCGTTAATCAATAAAAAACTTATATATATATATATATATATATAATTGATTTAAAACTTATAATTATTAAATTAATTAAAATCATTATTTATTAAAAAAAGTTTTAAATGATATCTTTTTCTTTTAAGTCTGAGCTCGACTAACCGCCGTGTCAAGATCAGATGGATTCAAAGACATAGTTAGAAATTGATCCGATATCTCCTGGATCGATCCGATCCATTTACTGTATAGTTCGTTAGTGCGTGGTACCCATTGAAACTAACGGGCCAAACAATCGAGCGAGATTCACCTTTCAATCGGCCGGGGGTTCCAATCAGTTTACATATTTATAATTTTTTATTTCTCCAAATAACTAATAAATTAATATATATTTTTTAAATTGAAGCGATGTGTAATTAATTAAATCATAAAATTTTGAATTAAGAGAATGAAAAATATTTAGATTTTATTTGGGATGAAAAGTTTAATTTTTTTTTTCCAATTGAATATTTTTAAATATTTTTAAAGTATAATTATTCACTAATTAAAAAAAAAATTATCATTAAAACAATTTTAATTAAATATTGAAGATTTCCATTTTAATATATGGGATATTAATTTAGGGATTATCTATGTAAAATTATTAATTTATGATTCATATTCATGAGTATTAATTACAACTAATCAATTTTTCATGATTTTGAATAAAGTTGGTACTCATTTCCTGTGGTAATGCTAGTAGGGATGAAGAAAATAAAATTGAAATTAACAATCGCATAGCATCAATCATCAAATGCTCTTAACTATGGTGTTTTCTCTACTATCAAACCCACTTAACTTGACTCTTTTTATTTAAATATTCAGAAACTTACATATAAAATATTATTATTTTCAAAATTATCTCAATAAAATAAGTCAAAAATTTTATTATTATACCTGGGATGAATTATCTCTTCACTTTTCATCTTAATAAATATAGAGTGATCATTTGTGATCAACATATATGTAAAATATTTTAGCTTCTTTAATTCTCTTCACTTTCATCTTAGAAAATATAATTACATTTTTTTAATTAATATAGTTGTAAATTATATAATGGGGAGTCCATATTGAAAGAATGCTTCACTTTCTCATGTTCATCCCAATATGAAATTTGAAAGTGATTATTAATTTTTTTTAATTAATATAGTTGTAAATTATGTAATGGGGAGTCCACAGAAAGAATGCTTCACTTTCTTATGTTCAACTCAATATAAAATTTGTGGTAAATGTTATTATTTCTTTAGATATTCTTGCACTTTGATATAATATGAGATTTGTGGTAGACGATATTACTTTTCTGGATATTCTAGAATTTTGATATTATTGATTCATTATAAAAAAAATTACTATTTTAAAAGAAAATTGTTACATATCTTGTAATCCATTTCCATCAAGCTCTTCTATTTTACTACCCTAATTATTTAAATAAGGAAATTGTTATATATCTCCATCCATCTCCATCAATCTCCATCAATTATTTAGATAGACAAGAAGAAACACATTGTCATTGTTAATTTGTAAAGGAGGATTCAATGTCAAATCTTTTTTACAATTCATAACTCGAGTTTTTATCACACTATAAATTAATTATTGCTCACTTTTTTTTAATCAAAATAAACTATTAAGAGAAATCTTCTTCCTATAATTTTCCTCATAGGCATATGGTCAAGTTTTTATCACACTATAAATTAATTGTTATATATGGCTCACTTTTTTTTTATCAAAATAAACTGTTAAGAGAAATCATTCTTCCTATCATTTTCCTCATAGGCATATGGTCAAACAAACATGTTGTTGTATCTGGTATTTTTTTCAAACCAAATCTTAATGTACTTTTTTTTTTAAATGGTTTTAGGTGTGCTTTTTCTCTTTCGAATATATTCTCTCATTCTCATTTGTAAACATTAAAATAATAATTTAATTGAAAAAATAACATTTATATTAAAAAATATCTTATAAATCATATAAAAAAGTTATATAATTTTAAAAAATCAATATTTATAAAACTTGTAGATCATCAAACTTTAGTAAATATTAATGGAAGTATTGTCATGAATGGAATTTAGATTGAGTGATTGTGAGATTGAGTGCTATCCTCCCTACCCACTTTATATTCTCATATGTGACATGTTAATCAATAAAGTCAATGATCAATGTTAAATCGATTTTGAGCAATTTAATATCAATATTGATGGTGGGTGATTATAAATTATGAGATAGTAATGAAGTTAAAGATATAGTTTATATAGTTAGATCCATGTGGTGGAAATAGCAAATGTTATGATCTAACACCTTAAAAACGATAAAAAAAAACAAAGAATATAGTCCACTTTGAGGGGGAAACCTCTTAGAATATTCATTTTACAATATATCAAATTCAAAAGATAATATGAGATGAGATAACATGATCCTAAGACTAGCTCTCATTTGGTATATATATGACATAAATGGCAAAATTATAATGAAATGGTGCAATGAAGGGTTCTAGCCTACATATAAATATAACACTAGAAATGTAATAATTCAATATGTATGGCTTAATAATGGGTTTTATACATAACATGAGGCTTTTCTAGAGCTTAACATGCCCCTCCCCTTCAAACAAGTGTTTTCCTCAACACTTGACTAACTGTGGGTGTTCCTGCATGAAGAACTCATCTTCCCATGTTGCCTCTTCCACTGGTAGGTTCTTCCATTTGACGAGGTATTCAATAATTGTTTGATTTCTCAACCACCTAATCTTGGTTTCAAGGATTGTTTCTGGTTCTAGTACGATTTTCCTTCTTCATTAATCTCTGGTAAAATAGTTTTCATTGAGATCTTGTTGTTGATTACCTTCTTTAAGTGAGAAACATGGAAGATTGGATGTACACGTGAATATGGAGACAACTCCAATCTGTAAGCCATACTTTCAATCCTTTGCAAAACCTTATAGGAGCCTGTTGGCAGCAATAATATAATTGTTATTTTTATAAAATGACCTACGTAAGCTGCCTACACAAGGTCTATGAAATTTTATTACTCTTCATGAGCAGTCTCCTAAACGACAGTTGTAAATTGTCGCTTTTTACTTGTCGTCTATTCATGCTTTGTTTTCATGACTGAAAGCATGAAAACTTGCGACTGTAATTACCATTTTGTTTTAAAGTTTCATTGAAGGAAAATGGTTTATTTAATTTGTTATGGAGTTTGATTCCTTGCCATGAAGATATTACCCCATTTTGTTTTTGACCCTTTCAACTCTAAGCATGCCTAAGAGATTAATAGTTTTAACAAACAAAATACCCCCACCATTTGATTTTTTTGTATTGGTTTTGGTTTGATCTTTCATCACATTTCTTTCAAAAAACTTTTGATTATTCAATTTTTTAAAATTTACCCAACTTTGTAATCAAACCATGATACGCGCACTTATGTTTGTATTGAGTACTTTGGTCCTAGCTCATACTCAATACCAAGGTGGCATACGATGTACAAATTTCCGTTACTTCTTAGGATTGTCTCGGGTTTCACAAACCTCTTCGCATGCATTTTGATTAAACACCCTTCCCATCGTATGAGTCATTACAACGTGTATTGTTAAGCTCGGGGTTATGGCTCTCTTTCATTTTTGCAAACCCTACCTGTATGTTGTGCTTTGATTACCCTCCCGTCCAGTATGGCCCCTGTAGTAAGGATTGAACCAAACAGTATCCAAACCCTTCTCTCATACGACGATGCTAGGGAGGATTTGGAAAGAAATAGATGGCATGTTTTCATCAAGAAGTTTCAGGGTTTTAATCTTCAGGTTGCCCAAGAGTTCACCTTATCCTTTGATGGTTGTAGGGAAAAAGTTGGTGATGTGCAATTGGAGGTAACCAAGGATTACCTGAGTCAAGCCACAAGATTGCCAGCGGTTGGTCAGAAATGGTTTAAAAACGCGAAAGTGGAGGAAGTCCCTTGGACCCTGCTGTTTACATCACAAAAAATAACCAGCTGTGATAGAGGTATGCCAATTTCATTACTAAAATCTCGGTGGCATGATTTACTCGTTGTGGTGAAACAATTTGTTACATGTGAGGGACGGTTCAGACTTGTATTTCTATATCATTTATGCATGCTTATGAGTTTTATGGGTTTCCCTTTGAATATGCCATATTACCTACTCAGAAGTCTATATAAAATGGGGAAAAGATTTAAGAAACAGAGGCCAGACTCAAACCTTTTTCATCAAGGCCTGATTAAAATCATCCTCATACATCAGTTAGAGTCGCAAAATGACTGTTGGGATTCATTTATTAAACGAAATGGTTTTGGTAACCTTGAATTGAGAGAAGTAGACAAACTCATTGTTGAGGAAACCCTTATCCACCCGACGACATCTCTTCCACCTCCCCATACTTGTGCCTCTTCCCCTAACAGCGAACCCTTGATCTATCCAAAGGTCATTCAACAGGTTAGTCAACCGATTACACATTCAAAGGACTATGTTAAAATTGCAAGGAAACCTACAAGAAAGAAGTTTAAAAGTAATGTTGATGTCAATTTCAAAAAAAAAAGAGTTGGCAGGCTAATTTCTCGAAGTCTTCGAAATAAGACAAGCTCTCGTGCATATGCGATTAGCATGATTGAGGTTAACGAAAGCTCATACTCTGAAATTGACAAATTCCTTGCAGAGGAAGACCGTGTGTCTTTCGAGCCACACCCTAACCGACCCTATAACTTTGTCGATAATTTGCCTCCTTGCTTGCAAGACAATCCAGAGTTTCCTGGTGTCTAGCTCTGCAATAAATCTACTATTTGTATGGAGGATCCTCCAATCCATAATCTCGTTCGTTTTTATGCAAATGCCACACAGTCACAGTGTGATGTCTGTCTATCATGGATCGACAGATACTATACTGATGTCCCGTTTCTACAGTCACGAGTTAAGTTTTTAAAAGACCAAGTTGATGTTTTAACAAACGAAAACAACATGCTTGAATCTATCATCCAAGGGAAGGATAAGCGTTTGAAAACCACAGGTCATGTGATTTTTAAAAACGTAGAGGCAGCTACAACCACCGTTAACTCCAAAGTTTCATGATACGATTGGATTTCATGATTAGAGGTATGATTTTTTTTAATTTAATAGCATGATTGTTGTCATTTTTAAGTTAGATTATGTGGTTTGTTAAATAAACTATTTTTATTATTAGATTAGCCTATTTTATTTATTCAATAAAATGAGATTTCATTTACTATTATAACTAGCTACAGAATCGCAAGATTCTGTAGCCAGTTAAGAAAAATTGAATTGTCTAAATTAATGACAGAGAACATATCTGAGATCTTCCTATTTTATTTTGCTTTCAGGATAATTCAGGAGCCCATGATTTCAAAGATGATATGAGGCACTTTTAAGATCTCCTAGTCATATCTATTTTGTATTTTGAATAACAGAAATAGATTGTTGTTAGTTTTTGGATATTTAGTAAAATCAGGGTGGTTGCCTCCCCCTTAGTTTTTGAAACAAATTTGATCTCAGGAACATAAACAATTATGTTTCTTGAGACCTTTATAAACCTTTCATTTTGTAAACATTGGATCATCTCGGCCTAGGGCAAGAGTATGGGCGTTTTATCACAGACTTGAATGGAAGAGAATGCACATTACATCTTTAGCTTTTCTGTATGATGTTTTGATTCAAGTTATGTTTATTTCGATTTGATAATAGATGGTGATTGCTTTCATCGTCATGATTTATTGCAAGTTGATATGATTAATTTTTATATGCTATCCATATCTTATGTTTCAGATACAATACACGGTGATCATCTATCCAATTTAAATTAGGAGATTTATCTCTAATTTCTTTTGAATGTTTACATGCAAGTTCTTACAAGAATATTTATCTCGTCGTAGTTACTTGGAAATCATAAAGATCAACTATGACTGTATCCATTATATGTTTTGTTATCATAACTCAATCTTCAACATATTTGTTTCGCATTTTTTTGGAACAATCTTAAGATCCGTTGTAGGTTTACTTCCCAGATAAGGTGGCTGGATATTCTCTATTGAACAGACATTGGATGCATTAATAGGTTAGTCTGTTATTTTATTTCGTTTGCTTGTTTAATTTAGAAGTTATATATATATGGTATGATTTCCATTATCTATAATTTTCTGTTCGATTAAGTAGTTTAATATTTGATTTCATGAATGTATACATCCAAGAAAACAAACCAAAAAATTAAATAGTATTTTCACTTTCTTTATTACTGTTGTTAAAGGAACCAATTTACATTCGATTTTTACGAGTTTAGATTAAAAATCGTGATTTGTATAGATTGTATATAGAATTATTATACATATATTAATTAAATAAATTGTGCATATATATATTTAAATGTACATATAGATTTTAGTGATGGTTATTTATTAAGTTATTGTATTTTCTTTAGTTATTTTTTCGCTTTCTTTAGAACTTAGATCGGCCAACGGAACCGCTAAACCCGTCAGAGTGAATTAATCCAAACGGCCTGGGTTAATTAGACAACCCCAGACCAGATTCACTCTTCCAGTTGACGAGCGATCATTTTTCGCCCGTCAACAAATGGTGCTAGAAGGAGGGCCTGAATACTATTAATGGCACGAGGAGGTCGCAAGACTCCTCCCCCACCTACCCACTCACCTATAATAACAAGAAGTCGTTCAGACGACAACATTGTCCCTCAAACAAAAACCACATAAAACGATAATCCACGGATCACCATTGAACCAGTAACTCCAAATCCCCCAGGGACCGATGTACAAGAAATTGTTCGTCAATCCCTCATAACAACGCACAGTGCCTTGGCCCGTATCAGAAAACCAGGTCAGCCTTTGAACCAACCATTAGACTTCTCTGACATCAGGGAGCAACTGGAAGGTACTGATCTTACCCTAAACCCTACGAATCCAAATCATATCCTCACTCCTGCAGTAGGAGGGTCTGGTATTCCACCATCACCACCCCCTTCATCTCCTTCTTCTTCTGGAGAAGAATCATCAGATGAAGGCAGTTCCTCATCTCAGCCTTCGATGCCACCCACACCTATGGCCAATCCGAACAATCATGCCAGACCTTGGCTCGACCAAGTTGTAGTGTAACACCCTGTTTCCCCCAGCTTGTAAATATAACTGGACTGGCCAAGGACTATGGCAAACTCATAAATGTGAATATGTGATGTCAATGGACCTTGTGGAAGAGGTCAATGAATGTGAATGATATTTTGAATTTATTGCAGGACTGCTGAGAGGGGATGTGCAGAAAAAAAGACCACGATGGCGGTGGAAGGTCCCTGAAAAGGTGGCGTTAACTTCCACCGAGAATTAAATACCGTATTTGGACTCCACTGGCCCGGAGAACCAAAAGCGGCTCGCTGGCCCTGAAATTTAATGCCTCGCAGGCTGGTAGGTGGATGGCTTGATGAGGGATGGGATGGTGAACTGCCCATCTGTAGAGTCGTTCGGCCTGATCAGCGTGAGGGTAATCGTGCCACACGCAACCTCGCGAGAGGATAAGGCATATGGAAGAAGCGATTGAGGGGGCAGACGCGAGGGGAACTCTGGCATTATGCAGAGTGAGTGATAGCAGAGAGGAAGGATTGCAACCTTCTCTCCTGGTCACTGGCAGACAGAGAAACGCAGTCTCAAAGCATCGTGGTCTCAGCTCGGGGCTGGCTAGTGGTAAATCCATTGGGAGTTGCTGAGCCTATGGTTGGGTGGAAATGAGCACCCCTCTCAGCAGTTGCCCACACTTCTAGTGTCATTACTGATAAGTGTTTATATATATTGTATCTTAAAATTCATAGACTGATATATGTATATATATATGCTCATGGAACTGTGGAATTGTGAATTGATTTCAGTGTTAGAATGTCTGTGTAGTGTTTTGATAAGAATGAATAGATATGTGCTTATAACAGAGGAAACCATGCATGACTTATGTTGATAAATGGATTTGATTATGCATGAGCTGAACCAAGTCAGACTTCCAGTCCATCCTCAGGAGTTTGTTTCCCTTTGTCTGTTTCCAGGAATGCCCTAGATTAGATCTCTTCACAGAGATTCCCTTCTTAGAAAGGTTTACCAAGAACCCAGAAAAAAGACTTGGACGCGCAAGTCTTAATAACCCTGGACGAAGAGGAATGACCCTCTTAAGATTCTGAAGTAGTGGCGTAGGGATAATTAACGAATCGACGGATGAAATCCTATCGGAAGACCCATGGTCATTCACGACCATTAGATTGACGGAAGAAGTAGGAGCGTTATATCCCTTGCTCTTTTTCCCTCTATCTTTGTGAATAGCGAGGAAATCAGGACCGTAGGTTTCCCCAGGGTCCATGAGAACATTTGGATCGTTGATCTTTCCACCTCCACGAGGTAGTGGAAGAAATGCGCGAGGAGGGACGATCTGAGCCGTTGGATCTCATTCAGAAATCCCGTCAGCCGTTGGATCGGGTTAGGATGCTCGGAGCTTAGTCTCTGGGGTGTGCGCGGGAAGAATGGATCTAGGCCATTAGATCTTGGTCCAATTACCCGTCAACCATCGGATCAGACCAAAGCTATCCGAGGGTTACCATCGGGAGCCCAGCCATCGACATATCGGGATTCTCAAGGACAAGAAAATCGAGACACTCCAAGTCTCGAAACGTCGGGAAGATCTGGACCGTCCGTTCGAGGACACACGTGGTGGAGATCGAGGTTTACTATCGGGAGTCGGGTTATCGACCTTCCCGTGGACAGGAGATCAGGGAAGTCCGAAGTGAAAACCCCGGCCAAATCTGAGACGTCCATTTAGGGAGACAGGTGTCCGTAATCCGTAGAGAGTCAAGATATCGGCATTCGAGAAATCAGAGTTCCTGAGGCCGTGAGAATGGGGACATCACAAGTCTTGAAATCCTGGAGGAATCAGGACCATCCATCAAAAGAGCACGCGTGGCAGCAATCGGTGTCGTAGGGGAAAGTCTCGATAGGAAGTGTTGGTCGGCGTTTGCGTCATCGGGATATCGGGAATTCTGGTGACAATTTGTTTATACATTTTGGAATCGCGACGCTTGAAACCCGGATGAGTGGAAGCCAGCTATTAGTATATTAGAGAAGTAGGAAGCGCCATTGTGGGGGGCAGCTGTCAACACAGCAGGAAGTCAGGATTCGAGGGATCGGGAATCCCATGAGCCAATGCATTTTGGCATCAAAAACCCCGTAGCCCCAACAAGGGATAAGACTACGGTCACGGGGATAGTGGTCATGTGAGCTAGGGGCCTAGCCAAGAGAGCTAGCGCGTAAAAGGACGCATCGGGATTCGAGGAATCACGAGTCCTGGGGGCGTTTGCATTTCGACATTGGAAAGTCTGAAACCCCGATGGGGGACAAGGCTACGGTCTTGTGAGATAGAGGTCATGTGGACCGAGAGCTTAGCCTGGAGGGCTAGCAGGAATTGGAGCGTGTCGGGAATTTGAAGTCCAAACCCCAATGAACGAAAGAGAATTCTGTTGGGGGATCTTAGGGTCTATAATGACATTTAGATGTGGAAACAAGACGTTAATTTAAGCTAGGACGTGGTTATGCCTTAGGATAAGTAGCGAGTAGATCTGGACGTTCAGAGTCCACCTGCCCAGATCTACGACTGAGGTTCCATTCCGGNGGGGGGGGGGGGTCTGGAATAGTGTGGCGTGTGAAGTGGGACCCCTCCTGTCATGTCGACTACCATGTCGAGGTTCCCTTTCTGCCACCTGCATAACACCTAACCGCGCAACGGGGCTTGTTCTCATTGGAGGTTCTCTACTCCTGTTGAGGTTTGTTCCTATTGACCATTCGCTGACTCCGTAGGGATTCATTCCCATTGGTCGCTTGCTAGCCTGCCGGGGTCCGGCGGTGGCAGAGTCGAATGTCTGGACATTACTATAGCACCGAAGCGCGAAGTACAGAAGACATTGCATTCAAATTGAATCATGAACCTAACCCACGATCACATGGGAACGAAGAAGGAGGGAGAAAGAGCCATCTTACGCTAGGCCTCCATGGTTATTTAGGGGTTTGAGTCCGACAGAGGACCGGAAAAATTTGATTTGGTTAGTGGGTATGTTACAAAGTGGTATCAGAGCATGGTTACAACACTTGGCCTGATTGGGCTCATGCACGAGTCGCGCATAAACTTCGTTCGAAGCACTCCTATGAGTAGTAATCCCCTGACTTAACCCTCTTGTCCAGGATTAAAAAACTTGGAAAATGAGAACCCAACTGTGTATGCATGTGAAAGAGTTATGAATTTATGCGCAAATTATAAAAATGTAATTAATTCTTGACTAATAACCAACATTTGTCCTTTCACTCAAGCGGACAATCAACCGCGGGAATCTACAGATGCAGAGTATGGTAACTCACCAAGAGGTGGGAGAAGGCTCCCACAACAGAGACGAAGAGTCTGACGAAAGAAGAGTAATAGGAACCCCTCCAGACCTAGTTGAGACTGTGAGGAGTCTCATGGTCGAATTGCAAAGCTGCAAGGCCGATAATGAAAGGATTATGAAAGAACAAGAAAAGCAAACCGAAATTAATGCATTTCTACTGGAGAGCTTATCCGACCTACAGCGACAAATGCAGCATGAACCTGAGATGCAGAATCATGGTCATGTCAGTGGTCACATTGAGAGAAGCACATCCAGAAAGGTCCACCCCAGAGGTAAAGGACCAGTGTCAGACGATTCCACTGAGAAGGAAGCTAGTGATTCAGAAGGCTCTTCCCGCAGCAGGACCAGTTCCTATTCTCGCAGAAAACAGAAGAAGCAAAAGACTTACAAGAGTCATAAATTTGAAGAATTCAGGAAGGCCAAACCTCCCTCCTTTGATGGTGAGATAAAGAAGGGAGAGGAAGCCGACCTGACTACTTGGACTGAAGAAATATTTCAGAGTCCATGATTTTTCAGAGAACTTGAAAGCCCGGGTGGCTACTTTCAATCTGAACGGAAAGGCTTCCATCTGGTGGGAAGACCTTAAGAATATGAAAGGGGTCCACGAGGAGGACCTGTCTTGGAAACAGTTTGAGAAGTACTTCTGGAAGAAGTATTTGTCGGAAAGGTATTTCGACGAGAAGGCTAAAGAGTTTTATGAACTCAAACTGGGACAACTTACTATGGAGGAGTATGTCAACAAATTCCTTGACTTATTGAGATATGTACCCTACATCAAAGCAGAGAAGGCGAAGGTACAACGCTTCATCAGTGGGTTACCCAAGGAATACCGGAACCGAATTGAATTTGACGAACCAAAGACCTTAGAAGACACTATAAAAAAGGCAACATATTGTCATGAACAATATGGACATTGGGAAGAGTCTCATGGAGACTGGAAACATAAGAGTGGTTCGAGATTTCAGAAAAAAGGGAGCAAATCCTCGAGATTTAAAAACTACAAAAAGAACCCCAGAATGAATTTCCCAACCCGGAGTGTACTCCAGTAGAACTTTCCCTCGGGGGACGGGAATAAAACCTCTGGACCTATATCAGTGAATACTAACAACCCAAAGAAAGAACCTCTGAAATGATGGGATTGTGGAGGAGAGCATCTCCGGAGAGACTGTCCACACCGACAACAGAACAGTCGGAAAGTCTATAACCTTCAGGAAGCTACCATAGTTAATGATGTGGCAAGGAGTGTGCCACAGATTTATGCGGCCTTGGATAATAACCAAGCTGACCACCAAGCTTCAGTGGTGGAAATAGAAGGTATGATTTTCAACCATTTAGTGTCTGTTTTGATTGACCCTGGTTCAAATTTGAGTTATATAGCCCCTAGAGTTGTTGATAAGTGTAAACTACAGCCACAGAAGCAAACTAAACCATGGTTGGTACAGTTAGCCACTGGTACAAAAAGAAAGGTGGTAGAGGCCATACCAGCCTGCCAATTAATGTTGGGTGAATTCCCCACCCGAGCAACCCTTAATGTATTACCCCTGGGATCATACGATCTATTGATTGGTATGGACTGGCTGGCTGCCCATAAAGCCAAACTGGATTGTTACTATAAAACCTTAGAATGTGTGAGAGAAGAAGGAAAAAGGATAACCCTTCAAGGGATCCGAAAACCGGTCTCGGTGAGACAAATATCAACCCTGCAAATGAGGAAGTATTGCCGAAAAGGATGTCCCCTATATGCAATACAGGTTTTGAAAACAACCGAAGGTGAAGAACCAAGCCCTGATGATTACCCTCTCCTAAGAGAATACCAAGATGTGTTTCCAGAGGAGATACCGGGTCTACCTCCGAGAAGAGACATTGACTTCTCGATAGAACTCGCACCAGGAGCGGTGTCGGTGTCTAGAACACCCTACCGGATGAGCACACCTGAGTTGGTTGAACTCAAATTGCAATTGAAAGAAATGATGGACAAGGGTTATATTCAACCCAGTGTGTCCCCATGGGGAGCACCAATCCTGTTTGTGAAAAAGAAGGATGGCACCCTTAGACTGTGTATAGATTATAGACAGCTGATTAAAGTAACCATAAAGAACAAGTACCCCTTTCCCAGGATCGATGATCTATTTGATCAGTTGGGAGGCGCGTCTATTTTCTCAAAGATTGACTTGAGGTCAGGATACCATCAAGTCTGAATTAAGTGTGAAGACATCATAAAACTGCTTTTCGGACACGGTATGGTCATTATGAGTTTGTGGTAGTGCCATTTGGGTTAACCAATGCCCCTGCTACATTCATGTGTTTAATGAACAATATACTCAGTAAATTTTTGGATAAATTTGTACTAGTTTTTATTGATGACATATTGATATACTCTAAGAATAGAGAAGAACATGAAGAGCATCTTAGACTTGTGCTGCAAGTGCTAAGAGAGCATCAACTCTGATAAATTCAGCAAGTGTGACTTCTTTCAGAAGAAAATACATTACTTGGGACATGTTATGTCCGAGGAAGGGGTAGCAGTAGATCCTGACAAGATCAGGTCTATCATGGAATGGCCTACCCCAAAGGATGTCTTAGACATCAGATCCTTTATGGGATTGGCGGGATACTATAGGAGATTTATAAAAGACTTCTCCAAGATTGGTTGTCCAATCACTGCCCTCCAGAAGAAGGGAACAAAATTTTTGTGGACACAACAATGTGAAGAAAGATTTCAAACCTTGAAACATCTACTAACCCATGCACCTGTGTTGAAAATCGCTGACCCAGAAGCTGAATTCCTTGTGTGCACAGATGCCTGTAAGGAAGGGCTCGGGGGAGTCCTTATGCAGGAAGGAAATGTGATCTGTTATGAATCCCGAAAATTGAATGAACACGAGGTCAATTATGTGACTCATGATCTAGAATTGGCTGCCATAGTGCATGCCTTAAAAATGTGGAGGCATTACCTCTTGGGAAGAAAATTTGTGCTTATGACAGATCACTGTGGATTACGGTATTTGTTTGACCAACCAAAGCTTGATGTGAGACAAGGCAGATGGATGGCCCTCCTTAGCGAATTTGATTTTGAAATCAAACACATTAAAGGAAAAGAGAATAGGGTGGCCGATGCCCTTAGTAGAAGCATGAAAACAATCCACCTGGCAGCGGTGAGTGTTATAACCCTAAATTGCACCATCCATTCTTACCTAGCATCAGGCCTACTCATTGCCCTTCATTGCCAAAGCCATGCTGAACAAACTCTTCAAAAACCTCCCAAATTAAGTAACCTGCGCCCTAACTTATCACTGGGTGCATTGGAACACTGGCAGGCCTTATACTGCACGCGTTGGAACGCTGGCTGGCCCACTACAGCTCGTGTTTACCTAACAAAGAAAAAAATCAGGAAAGTTTCTGACGGAACGGAAAGCTCTGGGTCAGTTAACTGGAACTCCCAGCCATGCATGGCCGAGAGTTTGTCTAAAACCCTAGCTCCTTCTAGCCTATAAAAGAAGGGGTAGGGGTACTACTCAAAGGAGGAAAATCATAGCAAAGAAACTCTGCCCAATTGCCGAATCCATTTTGTCCCAACCCTTTAGCCTTTCCTCAAGCTTTAGCAGAATTCAAGCAAAGCAGTTGGAGGACAAAGAAGAGGAGGAGCCCAGGATCAGGATCAAGGAACGGTGGCCGGTCTCTATAATCATTGTAAGTTGATTCATCTTGAGATTAATAAAAAGATACTTTTCCCGTCCCAAATGCACGAGTCTTATGTGTTTCATTTGACTTATGTTTAATCTCTAACCCTCTAGTAGAACAATAGCATGCATGCGTAGTTTTGTCTTGATTGCAGGATCGCTTTTTGGAAGGAGCAGCAGAAGCAACGGGATAAATCTCAACGGAGGATCTACACCAACCGTCGATAAAAAGGTTAGTTGGTTCTTTCCATGTTTTCATGTGAAAAAGGGTTTTAGGTTTGGGGTAGAAGGTTAAAAGTAATTTCTGAAGGGTCATGATCTGCATGCAAGTTTAAACCCTAGCTTGTTAGTCTGTAGGGTAGAATTTCCCAACAACAGAATTGGCGACTCCACTGGGGATAATTTACTCTTAGGGTTTCCGGATTTAAGTAAGGTTTTTGGGTAGTTTGAAGGAGTAGATTCTCTGTTTCTTTGTTTGTTTTGTTTTCTGTTAGGTCAAAGCTAGTAGGGAACCTGGTTATCAATACCATTTTTTCCTTGACTGTTACTTGACATTCATTCTCGGGACACACAGAGGTACACGCGGCCTGTAGAAGGCTTGCACGCGTGTAACCCGTGCCCTAACCTACTACAGCTCAAGTTTGAATGCATGTTGTAGTGGTTTCAGTAGCGTGTAGAGCCCAGGAAGCTTAAGAGGCAGTCTCCTCTTCCCTGTCAGAAGTTTACCTTCTCAGGGGGCTTTCTAGATCCTGTCTGAGTCTTGATTGGTTTACTGTCTTGCTTTCAGTCTGCCTTATTGTGTTGGTTGTTCTTTGCATTTTTTTTCTTTTTGCAAATTTTCCTATTCTGTTAAAGTAGAAGCATCCAAGCCTTTCAGAGGCCCTGGTTGTCAATACTAGAGGTCTTTTTCAGGTCTGGGCTGCCTGTGTGTTGTTTTATCTTAGCTTTTAGTCATACCCGCGGCTTGTTCAGGTTTAGCCCGCGGGTACCCGCGCGCTACGTTAGCTCAGCACGCATTTGCACGCGTGCTGTTTTGGTGACAGTCGCGAGCTTGATTGGTAGATTTTCAGCTTGGGTGGGACAGTCATCCCCTCCTGTAGTGAGAAGAGCTCCTCTCAGGGGTTTTGAGTCTGGGGATGCACAGTCAGCAGGTTAAGGCCTCTTATCCTTAGCTTGTGTTTTTATTAGTTGATGTTTTGATAGAAAAGACAAAAGAAAAAAAAAATTGTTTTATGGTTTTTAGACAAGTGTTAGGATCAGTGCTTTCTTGATTGCTTTGGTGAGTCTTTGCTCTGGTTCTTTGCGATCTACGCCTTAAGCCAGAAATTTATTTGGTTTTCTTGGTTTTTTGCTTGTCGTCATTTTCCCTTTGTTGCTTCATTTTGCAATTAAATAAAAAATAATAATCTTGTTTCATTTTCTTCTTGGTTTGAAGATTGTGTTGATTGCATCAGTAGCTAGGAAGAAGTCTTGTTTCATAAGTTGTTTGCAGTACATTTAGAGTATAAGTAGCTCACAGATTGAGCGAAATTCCTTGATGTTTTCTGCATAAGATCTTAGAAAATTCAAAAAGAAAAAGAAGTCTTTCTTGTCGAAAAGTTGTTGGTTTTGCATTGTTTGTAAAAGTTTTTGTTTCCAACCATTTCTTGTTCATTTTGCTTTGAGTCTTTACACATCATCAGTTTCACCTTCATACCTTGTGACTTTAAAAATCCCATTAAAATCAACGCTAATTAAAATCAACTAGACTTTTTGTTTGTAGGGTGCATACACTAGCTCAGGACTAGGGCCTTGGAATAGGTTGGAGAGTAAATTTCTCCAAGGCCACTCAAACCAAACATTGGATTCTGTCAATAGGGAGTGTAGAAGTCCAGTTACGGAAAGTTATCCAGGACCCCCCTCTAACACAATGGCTAAACACGAGGTCGCGTAAGGAAAGGTAGCGGAGATAACCCCTCCAAAGCTGGACCGAGCATTGTGGAGAACACATATCGAGGATTTGTTAAGGGATTCCGTCGTTTTCATTTGCCACGGAGCTTTGTGGGTCTCGAATCCATTCGAGGTCCTCAGTCGTCTTCCGGACCATTTTCTCTCGATACCCTTGACAGGTTTCGAGCTTGATACCCTGCTCATTTTGGTCTACCCGACTATCGACTGTACCCGCCTGGTGACTGTTCATGTGCTGGCAAACTAGTTGCCGATCTTTTTTAGGGACATACACAGGTGACTGCGGAGGTATACCGCAGTACCTAGGACAGACATTGGGCCACGCTTTGCAGAGTATACCCAGAGGGTGCTTCCGTATTCGAGTTGCACTTGCACCGGTAAGTTGCTCTAGTGTTGGTTGTTGTAACTGTTCTTCCAACTAGTTTAGTGCTTGCTTGATTTATCTTCTAGGGGATTTCT